>PVJS01043318.1:0-17117 GCA_004027185.1 Glis glis | reverse complement strand
AGGGACAGGGAGAGAGAGAGAGAGAGAGAGAGAGAGAGGGAGGGAGAGAGAGAGAGGAGAGAGGAGAGATAAATCACGCGCGCCCACGCATGCGCGATGAGGCTGGCCGCGAACTCCGATCCTCCGGTCTCCGCCTCCCAAAGTACTGGGATTACAAGCGTGCGCCACCACGCCCGGCAATGTGTGTATTTTTTTTGGGGGGGGTGATACTAGGGATTGAACCCAGAGGTGTTCTGCAAATGAGCTACATCCCCAGCCCCCCTTTTTTCTGGGTATTGTGGATTGAATCCAGGGATATCCTACCTCCAAGCTACATCCCCAGCCCTTTTTTATTTTAAAAAAGAATCTTACTAAGTTGCTGAGGCTGGCCTTAAACCTGCGATCTTCCTGTCTCAGCCTCCCAAGTACTAGAATTACAGGGACACACCAGCATGCCCAGCTCAACCTTTTTTCAAATTTTTTATTTTGGAGCAGGGTCTCACAAAGTTGCCAGAGAGGCCAGCCCATGATCCTCCTGTCTCAGCCTCCCAAGTACTAAGATTACAGGCATGTGCTATCATTCCTGGCTTGACCATATAATCCTTTCCTAGAGGAAAAATCTGGACAATATATACAATACTCTCACATGGCCTCCCCAATTTGGAAGCAAAACCTTTTTCAAAAGTTAAATATATAAATGCAAACTACTAGCAAGTATTAGCTTTCTTGATACACAGACATTCAGTGTTCTACATTCTGACATGTGGGTGCATTCTCCAATCAGCTACTCACTCAACTTCTATGGTGAAAATGGGCAATAAAAGCATATTTCATTCCACTAGCCTTGAGACATTTATAAAGTCTAACAATACTGCATACACATGTTAAAGAAGCTTTGCAAGTTTTAAATATCCTAGAAACTGTATGCATTTTCACAGGAAATTTTCATAAGAAGATATTCTAAACTCAGGAATCTATTAGGTTGTGAAATTTTTTAATATCTGCCTTGTTCTTCAATAGTAAAATATAACTCCATTGTTGTTTTAGGAATCAGATTTTGACTACTTGCAGATCAAAGGTGCAATATTAATTAAATATGAATTGTTAAAATATTCACATTCGCTGGCGTGGTGGCACACACTTGTAATCCCAGTACTTTGGGAGGCGGAGACCGGAGGATCCGGGTTCGCAGCCAGCCTCAGCTCTCTCGCTCTCTCTCCCTGTCTCTCTCTCTCTCTCTCTCTCCTTAGTGAGGCCCTCCGCAACTTCGTGAGACCCGGTTTCAAAATAAAGTATAAAAAATAGGGCCGGGGGTGTAGCGCGGAGGAAGAACGCCCCTGCGTTCAATCCCCTACCGCAAAAAAAAAAAATTCACGTTCCTCAGAAAAATCCTTGGACACCCTTTCAATAAAAAGCATGAAACAGCCAGACATGGTGGTATACACCTGTAATCTCGGTACTCAGGAGGCTGAGACAGGAGGATCACAGGTTCAAGGACAGCCTCAGCAACATAGCAAGACTCTCAGCAACCTAGCAAGACCGTTTCAAAACAAAACATAAAAAAGGGCTGGAGGAATAGCTTGGAGGTAGAATGCCCCTGAGTTCAGTTCCCAGTACCAAAAAAAAGAAAAAAGGCACCAAACATCTACTATTTTGTGTAAAATATCACTGACTTGCTTAGAACATCTTCTAATAGCTCAGCCAGAGCCTGAGCTATTTGTGCCTGAACATTGCATTTAGGTGTATTCTAAAAGATTTTTAGGAAGAACAAACCATAGAACTAGTCAGTAAACCAAAAGCCAAAGCATTAGATTTTCATATTGTATGTAAAATGGTCTCAAGTGTGGATATTACACTGTGCTTAGAAAGTGACTTACAATGCATGGCTATGCTTGGTCGCATGTTCTGTAGAAAGAATTACTTCATGATAATATTTTGTGGGAGGAAATCAGAGCCTCTCTCTACTTCTGGTTTCTCTTTTAAAATAGCCAAGGTTTCAACCAGTCAAAATGCTGCCACCTTCTTATTAAACTTTAATAAGCTAAGCTTTTTAAGCCACATAAAAATTTCATCAAGCATTTCTTAACCTTAGGGAAAACGGAAGGAGGGAAAAAGGTCAGAACACACTTTCCACTAAGCACTGTTGGCAAGGGCTACTTTGTAAGGAGCCACAGAACACTGCCGGGAGGCGGCACACTTGCGGCTGCGCCACATGGTGACTGTGCTCCTCCTTCCTTGCACTCAGGCCCCATGCTGGGTGCTAATTAAAGCACCATCTTCCACTAGTGGGCTCTTGGGACGAATCTGAGTTTTTCCCAAAGGTCCCTGGGTACACTGTAGGTGGCTTAATAGTATAAGCTTTCTATGGAGAACACAAGTTTAGAGCAGCTCCTGATCATCTTACTTTCAGTGCTGCATGTGGCAATATATTTAAAATCAAATCTTTAATCTAGTTTTTATTTTATTTTTTTAATTAATACTTTTTTGCGGTACTGGGGATTGAACCCAGGGGGATTCTACCGCTGAGCTACACTCCCAGCCCTATTTTTTATTCTTTATTTTGAAACAGGGTCTCACTAAGTTGTGGAGGGCTTCACTAAGTAGCTGAGGATGGCCGCCAACCTGCGAATCTCCTGTCTCAGCCTCCCAAGTACTGGGATTACAAGCATGCACCACCATGCCCAGCTTAGTTTTTATTTTTTAAAGGGGGTTATCTAGGAACTTGAGTTCTTTGACAGGGAGACGGAACCTCGAGGAGTCCCCTAGGCTTCCTTGCTTCCTCCGTCTGTATATTCCAGACAGTGTGCTGCCCCCAGGTTTCCTAACCAGAGCTGCCACTGACAGCAAAGCTGAGGCGAGCCCAGCCCCCATTAGGGCTCCCGGAGAAGAACACCGAGGGGCTCTCACACTCCTTCTCCCTGGGGTTCCACCAGCACCCAGAGGAAGACAATCTCCCATTCCCACTCCTCACGGGAGCAGGCTGGGCACATTGATCTAATTGACATCTAGAGAGCATTCCGTCCAATAGTAGAACATACATTTTTTTCAACCACCCATAAAACATTCACCAAGACAGACCATATCCTAGATCATAAAATGATTCTTGAGAAATAGAAAAAAAAATAGAGATCAAAGATCATAATGGAGTCAAATTTGCCGGGCATGGTGGCGCACGCTTGTAATCCCAGTACTTGGGAGGCTGAGACAGGAGGATCTGGGTTCATGGCCAGCCTCAGCTTCTTAGTGAGGCCCTCTGCAACTTAGTGAGACTCTGTTTCAAAATAAAGAATAAAAGCAAATAGGGCTGGTGGTATATAGCTCAGAGGTAGAATGCCCCTGGGTTCAATACCCTGTACTGCCAAAAAAAAAAAAAAAATGGGGCTGGGGATGTAGCTCAAAGGTAGAATGCCTCTGGGTTCAATCCCTAGTACCACACACACACACACACATACACACACACAAAGTAAAGGGCTGGTATACACCAGCCAAAATGCACCTAACCTGAATCTAATCATGAAAGAACATCAGTTCAGACAGCTCGAATACAAAATAAGTACTCTTCACAAATGTCAGTATCAAGAAACAGAGTAAGAGAGACACGACAGCTAAATGCGATGTACAATCTCATTCAATCAATCCAGGATCTTTTTTGCTATTAAGGACATTGAGCCTGTTTTACACAATGTGAAAAAGGTCTGTAGATCAGATCATGCACTTTTATCAATGCTAACTTTCTGATTTTTACAATCATGATAGTTATGTAAGAGAATTCTTGTTTTTACAAAATACACAATGAAGTATTCAAGTAAGTACCTCAAACTTACTCTAAAATGGTTAAAAAAGAGAGTATACGTACATGGAAAAGGAAATACAGTAAAATGTTAACAGATGGAGAATATGGGTGAAGGGAATACTTTTACTATTCTAGGTCTGCAATTACAAATAATAAAACTTATCAAAATAAAATTTAAAAATGTGCAAGACACTTGACACATAAATGTTCAACAAATTGTACTTTTCAGAAATTTCAAAGGCTGGGGGTGCAGCTCAGTGGTAAGCACTTGCCTAGCATGGGTGAGGCCCCGGGTTCTATCCCCAGCACTGCAAAAACAAATCAATAAGAAGATATTTCCCAACTATTTTCAGATGAAGAAACAAGAAGAAAAAGACACTGTCCAGGAGGGCACAGGGTGAACTGGTGGTAAGGTAGGAATTTAAACAGACTTGTTACATGCCAAAGTCTCTTGCTTTTTTCACTAGAATAAGAAGAGATGAAGCTGGGCATGGTGGTGCATGCCCGTAATTCCAGTACTTGGGAGGCTGAGACAGGAGGATCTGGGTTCGCTGCCAGCCTCAGCTACTTAGTGAGGCCCTCCGCAACTTAGTGAGACCCTGTTTCAAAATAAATAATAAAAAATAGGGCTGGGGGTATAGCTCAGAGGTGGAATGCCCCTGGGTTCAATCCCCAGTACTGCAAAAAAAAAAAAAAAAAAGAAGAGATGGAAATTCCAAAGCCCCCACAGGGATGTGTGTGCCCTGTGTTAGGAAAAGACAACGCGGTGTAACACCTACTTCCAACAGCTCTCCAAGCAATTCACTTCCTAGTTACCTCTAGGGAAAATCAAGGACAGGGACTTAGCAAGCAAACCCAGCTCCTCAGACATCAAACAAAGTATCCGCTCGGGACCCGCCACTCCAGGGCACCACCCCGTCTTTTAGTCTATTCATTCAATCAAATTTCGTCGAGTCCTTGGGATATGCTGACCGATGGGACTTCTAAAGTGACCATCTAGAGCGACCTCTTCTATCATCCCTCTCCACCTCACCCACGCCCCAACGTCTGAGCTTAGATATGACAGTGAATTCATTTTTAATTGATTTTCCCTCGAATACATAACACATAGTTCAAAATTCACATGGGAAAATGATTCACACAGAAAAGGGTATAGTCTCCTCAGCCCTCCCAGTTCCCCTCTCCAGAGACAACCAAAATTACCAGTTTAAAAAGGCAATTTTGTGAGATTTCTCAAAAATCAATTGAATTATCTAGATCATATCATGACACTTAACTATTTATCTAAGTAGGACATTAGCAGTGATCATTACAAATGTAATAATTTCCCCTTTTAGGGATTTAAAATATATGTGTAGATATGTTTTCAGTATATTATAATGACTGAAGGTCACGACCTTGTTTTTAATGAAAATGATGCTCACAAGACATAGGATCTCACAGATGTCTATGGCTATGGCTGGTCAGAGACCCTGCCGTAATGTAGCTCACCTGGTTCCTGTCACGTGCATTTGTGTACCTGATCTTCTGAATAAAGTAGAATATGAGCCATGCTGAAGAGATAATCATCAAGACAATAAAGGATATTGACACGAAGACCAGAGAGCCACGGCTGAAGTTCTTTGGCGGCATTCGAGTCCCGACAGCTATTGTCATCTGTACAGAGATGTTTTTCTCCAGATAACTCAAAATATCCTTACCCCTCAATTCTGTTATCATGACAGCAATAATATCTCCAGTGCCTGTAATGTAAAATAAACATACACACTCAAGCGCCATATAAAACTCAGAGAAGCATCCAATATGCATACATGCTCCTTAGTACAACAACTACATTTTTTGCTCATGGGAAGGGTTTGCAGATTCAACTTCTTAACTGAAACCAGGCTGCAGCTGGGTATGCTGCACCAAGGGGACATGCTGTGTGGTCCCCCAAACTTAAACAGACATAAGGCATAAAACAATTGCAGTGTTAAGAACCACCTTAACTGGTCTTATTAAACCAGTCAAATGCACAACAGTAACATCATATATTATACATAGAAATGTGACAAGATCATGGCACGTTTATATTATAACACCTTTTGATTTTAATGGTCTTCAGAAAGCACTAACTTCTTAAGAAAAGGAGAAGAGTGCTGTTATGTACGGTACAAATAGGCATTTCTGGTGCTAATCATTCTAATAAACAGCCCTGGGGTGCCTACTGAGTGTAGAACTAGTACAAGGGACAGAAGAGGCACAGGGCATGGAACTCACACATCACCAAGCTCGAGGACACACACCCAGTAACAGCTGAAACAGCCAAGGGCCACATGGCCCCTTTGTAGTGACATCTGAAACTGGCGCTCCGTTTGGACTTTTCCAGTTTACTCCAGAACCCTGGCGGAACTCTGATGCTTCCTGAGACAGGTCCAAGCTTCAACATGCTGGGCTAGTGTGGTGTCAAAAACCTCCAGCTTCTAACAGCTGTCCAGAGGTCTGCCACAGCTGCAGTTTGTGCAAGTTAACTAGAAGGGTGGCCCTAAGTTGCCCTTCTAAGTCACTTACTCCCCAACCTCATGATTTCCAGAGGCAGAAATACTCTCAAGGCAAGTGACTTCCCTCCTGCGGACAGCATGAAGCAGCTCCCTCCCCTCCCCCACAAAGGGCCTGCTCTATTCTAAGGAAACAGAAGCCTCCCCTGGGGGCTGCCAGTGACCAGCTCTCCAAGCTGAAGCTGCAGCTTTCAGTCTGACTTCTTCAAGAGCCCTGAGGGAGACTGCAGGTAAGGAGAAGGGGAATCAACTTTTTATTTTGGAAAAGAGAAAATTATAATCACCTATTTGAATCTGAATTAGGTTTGTGCATATAAATGTAAACCACCAAACAAAGCAGACATGCAAAACCTCCAAAACTTGACCTCCAAAGGCTTCTTCGATGAGTATTAAAAATATTTGGTTTTCTATGTTTTATCATATTTAGTTAAAAGTGCCATCCTTGTGTTAGATGTGGTTAAAAGACTACATGCAACAAAAAAGAAATTCAATAGTAAAAGGAATTTCATGAAAATTGTAACTCAATGAAACACATATCTGTGGATTACCATATTCAAAATTGTTTCAACACTTTATCAGAATAGTAGTTACCATGATATTGATAAAAGAAAATCCATAACCAAAAAGAAAACTGCAAAATTAAAACAAGTGATAAAATTAAGATCTAATTACCTTTCTGGAATGAGTGCCGGTCAGTAAGTTAGAGAAAATCATGAAATGATGCTAAACCAGTTTAAGTTTCATTTATAAACCTTAGGTCTGTGCTTTTAAAAGGTTGTTCAACAGCAGTGATCTGTGGTGTGAGATACCAGGTATGGCTATAAAGTAACTGAGACGGATCCCACAAACGACAGATGACAATCAGTCTCATTGCTTTATAATCGCACCAGGTACAAACAGTTTTAGGATCAGTCTGAGGCTCCCTGATGAAGGCTCAAGCTGGAGGAGGAAGAGGGGCAGCTGCACAGGCGGCTGAGGGAACCATCCAGGCAATGTCTTTCAAAGAACACTAAATGAACGCGCCACCTAACTTCAACAGGAACGCTGTTTGGGAAAAGAAGTGTTTAATTATTTCAACCATCCGCTCAGTGGTATTTATTGAGCACACACTATGATCAAAACTCTGCACTTTTTAATTCAGTTTCTATTTTCCTTTCACTTCTTAAAGGGAGTAGAACTTTATCTGTTGGGTTTTTTGTTGTTTGTTTTTTGTCCTAGGGATTGAACCAGAGGTGTTCCACCTCTGAGTTATGGCCCCAGTCTTTTTATTCTGAAACAGGGTTTCACTAAGTTGCCCAGGCAGGCCTTGACCCTGTGATCCTCCTGTTTCAGCCTCTCAAGTCCTGGGATTACAGTTGTGCGCCACCACGCCTGGCTGAAAGTCACCTGTTCTGGATGACATGAGAAGTGCGTCTGCTCTCAGGAGGGATTAGGAAGAGGAGTCGACACAGGCTCAGTGTCACCACCCTGGCATTGAGGAGGAGCTGGGAAGGGTGATGGTGGAGGGGCTGGACTCTGCCCACCGGGCAAGATGAGAGTAATCACAGTGGGTGAGAGCACTAGTGAGGTGCTGGGCTCCTCACCATCCACAGCAGGGCTCCTGTCCCTGAAGAACGAGTGAGAGCTCTATAGGGCCTCCTAGAAGAAAAGACCTCCCTTCCCCACACCTGAAACCCACCTGGGTTCAAAGACTCTGACTTAAGGAGACCTCAGATACTTGAATTAATGACTTGGGGAGCCTTGGTCCAGCTTCAGGAGGGATATTAATGCCAGAGAAAAGTGAACCTTCAGGATAAATCTCAGGTTAGATCAAGCAGTGATTAGAAAGAGTTAAGGATCAATCAAACTGCCATGATGTAAACATTCAAGCAGAGATGACAATGTGTGGGACATCCATCACCACTCACATCTTGAGCCATTGGCAGACACTGCTAATAAACCATGGGAATGGCCCGAGAGCCAGCATTAACTGATCAGAGACGAAAAGGAAATTAAAAGCCTATTTTTTGGTCCCTGCTTTTTTTTTTTGTGGTGCTGGGAACTGAACCCAGAAGCATTCTCCCTCTGAGCTACACCCCCAGACCTAACTATTTTATTTTGTGGTACTGGGGATGGAATCCAGGGGCATTCTACCTCTGAGCTACACTCCCAGCCCTAGTTTATTCTTTTATTTTGAAACAGGGTCTCACTAAGTTGCTGAGGCTGGTCGCAAACCTGTGATCCTCCTATCTCAGCCTTCCAAGTACTGGGATTGCAGTCATGTGCCACCGCGACTGGCTTGTGATCCCTGCTTTTAACCATGTTCCTGAAAAACTTTCTCCATTGCTATTCTTTAATGGAAAGTTATGTTTCCACTTTCTTGAGTCCAGCTACTTTAATAAACAATTTAACTCTTTTTCCTCTTTCTCCCCTTACTTTGGAAATTTTCAAATCCAAAGCATAGTTTCAATACTATGTGAACATTCATGTGCTTTTTATTTAGATTTGTCAATTGATAATATTTCGCTCTTTCTATATGTATTTAATTTTTGCTGGACCAGTTAAGAGAAAATCAAAAACAAGAGAACATTTATTCCTTAAATTCTTCAACAGAGCCAGGAGTGGTGGTGCAGGCCATCTGGAAGCCCAGTATTAGGGAGGCGGAGACAGGAGAATAGCAGGTTCAAGGCCAGCCTCAGCAATTTAGTGAGACCCTGTTTCAAAATAAAAAAGGGCTGGGGGTGTAGAGCTCAGAGGTAGAACACCCCTGGGTTCAATCCCCAGTACCACAAGAACAAAACAAACAACAACAAAAACACTTCAATAGTACCTCCTAAGAACAGGGTTATTTTAAATGTCCATGACTCATTTACAGTCCATACTGAAATTGTTTCTGGACTGGTTCTTATGACTTTTCATAATTATTTTGTTAAGTTTTGTGTCCACGATCCAATCAGGGGCTGCGGACACTGTGCTCACACATCATGTCTCATTAGTCTCCTTTGGTCTAAAAGAGTTTGTTCCTTAAGGCACTTGTGGTCCCTTGTTTGTGACATTGACCTTTCTGAAGACTCCAAGCCAGATGTTTGTCTGTTTCCAGGTGAGACCTCCAGATTAGACAACGTGGGTAAGCAAGCTGTGAGCTGATGCAACGGCCCTTCCTTCCACCCTTCCTCCCTTCCTCTGGCACCACACCAGGAAGCATGTGGAGGGTGTCACTCTTACTAATGGCAAATTTTATGACTTGACTAATCTAGTATCTGACAGATTTCTCCACTATAAATGAATGCTTTTCTCAGTTGGGCATGGTGGAGCACACCTATAATCCCAGTACTTGGGAAGCTGAGACAGGAGGATCACAGGTTCAAGGACAGCCTCAACAAGTTAGTGAGACCCTGTTTCAAAATAAAATAAATTAAATTAAAGGGCTGGTTCGTGAGACCCGGTTTCAAAATAAAGTATAAAAAATAGGGCTGGGGGCATAGCGCGGAGGTAGAACGCCCCTGCATTCAATCCCCGGTACCGCAAAAAAAAAAAAAAAGAAAATTAAATTAAAGGGCTGGGAGTGTAGTTCAGAGGTAGAATACCTCTGGGTTCAATCCCTAGTACAAAGAAAAAAAAAAACCCACTTTTCTCTTCTTCATCAACAAGCGCGCAGTAGGCAGCGCTCAGACCATGAGACCGGCCAGTTCCTCAGTGCATTCCACTCAGCGGTCTCAGCACCCACCGCTGCTCACCTCAATCACTATAATGGTATCTGCAAAACTGTAATTTTTCTACATTTTGTAAAATGATTGTGTAATCAGAGGCATTAATGACTTTAAAAATACAGAATAGCTGGGTGGACAATTTTTCTGTAAAATAGAGCCTCACATTCCCAGAAACTCTGTTTTTCAATGGGAAAAAAATCAACAGAAAACTATGGCAATACTATTATAATCCTATAAAATCAGGGGCCAACAGAAGGAACCTCAGAATTAACCTCCTTTCAGGCTCTGGAATCAGAATGCCTAGGTTCAAGTCTCTGGCCATCAATGTCTTCTCTCAAAGCAGCAGGCACTCCCTGCAAGCTGCATGGCAGGCGCTCAGTGAGCTCTGCGGCCCAGTGCACTCTCCAGCCCAGCACTCTCCATTGGTGCCATTATGCTCACAGAAAGCCCCACCCCAGAAGCCGGACTCCACCCCTTCTCTTCAGTTTCTCCCTACCAGTTCAAGAAGACCAGCAATCCTCCTGAAACAAGAAGGTTCTGGCTTCAGCTCACAAATGAGTCCCCTCGTCCTACCTCTGTTGGGAATAAATCTCAGGCTAAGCCCAGGACAGCTGACAGAGAGAAAGATGAGCTCCCTGAGACACAAGGCTACAAAACGCAGAGAGGTGGTTTCACTGTGAGCTCTTCCACCATAAGCTTACCTGTTTTCTCAGGAAATAACATCCCCATACAAAATCCTACTTAACAGATTTTATGCCTTACCAGATGAACTGGTTTGTTATGTTCAAAGCACCAGCCAAAGTTTTGAGGACTCAGAGAAATAGAAACATAGGAAACTTCCCATAAAAAACGTTCAGGGGCATGTTACATTCCTGCATAGTGTCTACAATGACACTTTTAAAACTTAGTAGTTACTAGCAATGGCATTAAAGTTTTCCTGTAGAACTCAACGACTTATTCACATGTGAAGTAGAACACCATACACATCAGTGAAAGAAGAAATCGCTATGAAGGTGTAGGCTTGTCGCTTGAGAGAACAGGCAGGTGTAATTCAAGGGTTTTTTACCATGCTGTCAAGCTGCATGGACTGGCTGAGCCCTGTGCTGCTCAGCATGACCGTGGGACTAGGTGCATATAAGCAAGCGGGAGTCAAGGCCTCTGGTGGATGGAAAAAAGTCACAGGGAGGGAAGGAAATGACTGTGTTAAGGAAGGACACTGTGTGTACCATGAAACTGAAAGGTGAAGCTTCACTGTAGAAATGTGCTGGTTTGATTATTGCATTATTAAGTAACTACAACGTGACAGGCCCTAACCCACCAGGGCACATAATCCAATAATTTTAAGGGGATACTGTTATTGCCATTTTACAGATAAGGAAATTGAGGCATAGGGAAGTTACTAACAACAAAAACAACTTGTAAATGTCATTCTTTCTTATTTAATAAGAAACTGTTTAAGGAAATGAATTTTCTTCTAAGTAACTTGGAATACAACCCAAAAGTTGTTGTTTTTTTTGCGGTACTGGGGATTGAACCCAGGGGCATTCTACCTCTGAGCTAAACCCCCAGCAACCCAGAAGTTTTTATGTGTAATGTTGTAAATGTCATTCCTTTATAAATATTCTTTAACTATAAAAAAAAGGAGAAATGTACTGGTTTGAAAGCAGCTGTAGTGAGTGAAGAAAACTCTTAACACCGTATCATCTACCTAGTGCCAGAGCGGGTCATAACACCAAGTGGTAACTTTGCTGAAGCTTGACCGTGCATCTCCTGCTATGAGGCTGACACACAGGAGATGAATGTGTAAGCCAGGGCGATACTGCAGTCACTGACAATTACTGAGGACACCGGCCTAACTTGTCCTCAAAAAAAAAGGAAGGGTCTACTGAACCCGCATTCCTTTATTCCTTGGACAATTAACTCTTCAATCTTGCATAAGTAGAGTGTCAATGCATGGCACTCAAATGCCAGTTCCTTTTCTTCTTATAACCATCTCTTGACTACACGTACTTATCAAGTAATCTTAATTCGGTTCGTTTCATCACACACACACACACACACACACACACACACACACACACACACATACACACACGGTAGGAGCTAAGACCTGCTGCTCTGTGCAGAGGCAGAGTGAGTGGGGTGTAGTTGGGCAATTAGGAAGACAAATCACCAGTCAGAAGAGTCACAAAGTCTTTTAGTTAAGAGTCCAGAGGGGTGATTAACCTTCAACATAATACAGGAATTCTACCCCCCCAAAAAAAATCACTGACACTTTTTAGATAATTAGTTCTATCACTTTGAAGTACAAAGAAGGTCTTTAAAACTAAACTCTAGATTTCTTAATGCCCTTTTATGGCTCCTGGTTCTGACCCTGAGAAAAGCGACACTAAAATAAATAAATTGTAGCTCATCTAATGCTGGTCCAGAATATGACCCATTGTAAGATGAATCATTAGCTTATGTATCATGAAGAAAAGAAGTACTGTCAATAAATTGTGAGGTGCTATTGAATATAAGAAACATTCTAACTTCAGGCTCTACATCCCAGAATCAAGGAAAATTCCTCTTCTATACAATAGTCCTTCAAATGTTCAAAGATATTTTCTCTTGGACTCCACTTCAGGCTTTTTTCCATACTATTCCTAGACCTCCAAATCATTCATTTAAAAAAATGTTGTTTTTTTTTTCCTGGTCCTGGGGATTGGAAAGAGGGGAACTCTACCACTTAGCTACATCCACAGTCATTTTTATTTATTTATTTTTTTGCGGTACCAGGGATTGAACCCAGGGGCATTCTACCTCTGAGCTACACCCCCAGCCCTATTCTTTATCCCTTATTTTGAAACCAGGTCTCATGAAGTTGCGGAGGGCGTCACTAAGTAGCTGAGGCTGGCCGTGAACCCGGATCCTCCGGTCTCCGCCTCCCAAGTACTGGGATTACAAGCGTGCACCACCACACCCGGCTAAAAAGTATTTTTTAAAGAGTCTAAAACTTACAGAGAAGCCGGACATGGTGACGCACGTCTGTAATCCCAGTACTTGGGAGGCTGAGACCGTAGGATCCCGGTTCGCGGCCAGCCTCAGCTACTTATTGAGGCTCTCCGCAACTTAGTGAGACCCGGTTTCAAAATAAAGAATAAAAAAATAGGACTGGGGTGTAGCTCGAAGGTAGAATGCCTCTGGGTTCAATCCCAGTACAGCAAAAAAAAAAAAAAAAAAAAAAAAAATTTACAGAGAAAAGTTGGAAAAAAATTTGTTGGAGGGACTGGAGATTGAACCCAGGGGTGTTCTACCTCTGAGGTATACCCCCAGCCCTTTTTAAATTTTTTGTTGAGGAAACAGGGTCTTGCTAGGTTGCTGAGACTGTCCTTGAATCTGTGATCCTCCTGTCTCAGCCTCCATGTACTGGGATTACAAGCATACACCACCATGCCCAGATGGAAATATATTTATCCAGAACTTGGAACTTTTGAGAGCAAGTTGCTGGCTTGATGCTTTATCATCCCAAATATTTAGTGTGTGTTTTCCTACAAACAAAAAAAATGTTTATAAACAGAATACAACCCTGCCTCCATCAGGAAATGATCGTAACGGATACACTGCTACCATCTAACCTCAGGATCAGACTCGCCCAGCTGCTCATAGCCATCATGTCTTTCTAGTCTCTGTCCATCAAGAACAGTCCCTTGGTCTCTCATTGATGTTCAGGACCTCACACTTTTGAAGATGACAGCCCAGCTGCTTTGCAGACAGTGTTTCCTCTCGGCTGGATTCAGGTCATAACCTCTGGTAGAGACATCAGGGAAGCGACGCTACGCTCTTTTTGGTGGACTCTACCAGGTGGCGCGGTTTTGACCTGTCCCGCTCCCTGTTGCCACGCACTTTGATCATTTGGTAAAAGCCAGGTCCTCCGGCATCAGCACCACAAGGCTACTCTCTCCCCTTTGTGATTAGTAACGGTTCTGTGGGGAGTTACTTTGAGACTAGATACTCCACTGCTCATTAAACTTTCAATCTACTTTTACGAATTCATGGTTTCTAGCTTATTCAATAGGTAAGAAATAAGATACTATAATTATTCATTGTAATGACAACATTCCAAATTATGCTCGATAAGAAATTATTAAGAGTTTCTCCATCTTATTGTTTTCTGGATATTTTATTTATCTTTACTAAATAAGATGATAAAAACAAATACAATGCTTCTGATATCAAGAGTAGCAAGAGACTAACATTTCCATTCATCTGATTATGTCAAAGAGATATAGCCCACAATTCCAGTATGAGTCAGGTGCAGTGGCGGACACCTGTAATCCCAGTACTTGGGAGGCTGAGACAGGAGGAGCGCCAGGTTTAAAGCCAGCCTCAGCAACTTAGATCCTCAGCAATGTATAGAGATCCTGTTTCAAAATAAAAAAATAAAATAGGGAGGTAGAATGCCCCTGGGTTCAGCCTCCAGTACCACAAAAACAAAACAGATTCCAGTGTGTCTTTTATAGCCACGGCCATTCTTTCTTACGCCAGATCTCCACAATCCCTTGTTATAATTTTTTAAAAACCCATTTGCAGGTAAATTTAATGAATACTTTCTTTTTGTTATCTGTGTTCCAAGATTCTATCTCCCTAGTTTTGTTTCCTTTTCAAGTAAGTTTTTTTTTTCCTGTACTGGGGATGGAACCCATGGCCTTGCACATGCTAGGCAAGCACTCTACCACTGAGCTACATCCTCAACCCTTCTTATGATTTTTTTTGTGTGTGTGTGTGTGTGTGTGTGTGTGTGTGTGTGATACTGGGGCATTGAACTCAGGGGCATTCTATCTCTGAGCGATATCCCTAGGACTATTTTATTTTTATTTTGAAACAGGGTCTCACTAAGTTGCAGAGGACCTCACTGAGTTGCTGGAGCTGGCCGTGTACCTGGCCATCCTCCTGTCTCAGCCTCCCAAGTACTGAGATTACAAGCGTGCGCCACCACACCCGGTTTATGAGGTTTTGATAAATGAATTTTAAATGGGGGAAAGTGGCTAAATACAGAGTTAGGCATTACAACCAGGGAAGACTGAGGTTGGGAGGAAAACAGATTACACAGTAGTTTTCACATCCAGCACCAGAACTCCAAAGGACAGTCAAACTGTTATTTAAGAATATACAAAGACAGGTATGGTGCTGTACACTAGTATTCCTAGTACTTGGGAGGCTAAGACAGGAAGATCTTGGGTTCACGGCCAGCCTTGTGAAGCGATTTGTAACTTAGACCTTGTTTCAAAATTAAAAAAATAAAATAGGGCTGGGGGTATAGCTCAGAGGTAGAGTGACTCTGGGTTCAATCCCTAGTACCACAAAAACTACACACACACACACACACACACACACACACACACACACACACGCCTAAGAGATTGGGAAATGAATGAATCAAGTAAGTGGATAAGATGGCGGAAGGCTTGCTTCTCACTTCTTGCTTTGGAATGGGGGCTTAGAGATAAGACAGGGAGAAAGCTAGACTGATCCATGTGGTGATGGATTAGAGTTGGTGACATAAGTATGAACTCATTCTTAGCTTAGCATCGATACAAATGATTCAATATAGACATGTTTATGGATATATCTGTTTCTGCAAATACTACAAATATTTATAGGGGTTAGTACAAGCACATATATTTCCTTGCTCTGTCAGGCACAGAAGCAACAGATACCTCAGTAGTAACAAGCACACCCAATGCCCAGATCTTGGTTTCTAATATTCTCCAATAAACGGAAACCAGGGTTCCTTGGAGAAATTATTTACTCTAGAACTGGAACAGGAAATACATATAAGATGGGCCAGGTGCATCTTATAGTACCAGAAAAGAAGTGCTCAAAAACAAGACAAAACAACCAACGAAGCAAAAAAACAACACCCAGAATAATGGGGGTAGGTCGAAGGACACAGGAGCCCACTGAATGAGCTTCTAATGGCCAGAGTTGAAATAATTTGAGTAACAAAGTTATACTGTATTGTAATCCAAATTAAAAAATACCTAAGTCCATACTGACATAAATGACTGATTGAATACATTAATAAACAGGACAGAAATAAATTTCCCATGCAGAACAATTCCAAACACTTATACAGATACTCTGCCCTAAGGAAATTGTAACTCCATTTGGGCTATATATAGTGACTTCCAAACAATACTGTACAGAAGGAAAGAAATCTGACAAATCAGCCAAGGGATGGAGGCTGGCATCCACAGTGATGGCTCACAGAGACAGCAGAGCTGACGTGACACCAGCGGCACTGCCTCTGTGTCCTCCACCCAACACCTATGAGAGATATCAATGTCCCGACTGAGGGCCAGGCCCTCAAAACAAAGTCAGCACAAACGAGGAAGATCTGAGGGACTACCACAAGCAAGAGAAACTAAGGAGCCATGATGACCAAGTGTAATTTGGTATCCTAAAACAGAAACAGGACATAGGTAAAAACTAAGGAAATATGAATAAAGTAATGGACTTTAGTTAATTATATAATTTTTCTGTGGTACTAGGGATTGAACCCAAGAGCATTCTACCTCCCAGCTATACTCCTAGCCCTATTTTATTCTTTATTTTGAAACAGGGTCTCACTAGGTTGCGGAGGGCCTCACAAGCTGCTGAGGCTGGCCACGAACCTGGATTCTCCTGTCTCAGCCTCCCAAGTACTGCGATTACAAGCGTGCATCACCATGCCTGGCTTAATTATATAAATATTAAGAAGTCAATATTGGTTCATTAATTTAACAAATGTGCAATACTGATGTAAGATGTTAATAAGGGAAAACTTGAGCGCTGAGTTTATGGGAACTATACCATCTTCACAATTTTTCCATAAGTGTAAAACTAGTATAATAAAGTTTATTTTTAAAAAGAGCATTATAAGCCGGGCATGGTGGCGCATGCTTGTAATCCCAGTACTTGGGAGGCAGAGACCGGAGGATCCGGGTTCGAGGCCAGCCTCAGCTAATTAGCGAGGCCCTCCGCAACTTAGTAAGACCCGGTTTCAAAATAAAGTATAAAAAAATAGGGCTGGGGGGTAGCTCGGAGGTAGAACACCCCTGGGTTCAATTCCCGGTACCGCAAAAAAAAAAAAAAAAA
>PVJS01043317.1:0-17117 GCA_004027185.1 Glis glis | reverse complement strand
AGGGCTCTCAGTTCCATACTGCAGCAGCCTCGACTTTATTCAGCCCAGTCTTTATATATCCTTTTAGAGCACCAGAAATAGATACAAAGTCCCCTCCACCATACAATGTCAATGCCCCTTTCTGCTAACCTGATCTCTCCAGACCACCTCCCTCCTCCGCCTGCACCTGGGAGTCATGTGCCCTGGGTGGGTGAGGGTCACCTGCACCTGGGAGTCATGTGCCCCTAGGTGGGTGAGGGTCCCTCTCACTCCTGGATGGGAGAACGGTCAAGTCTCTCCTTCAGCTATAGAAATGCATAGCACTCTTAACAACAAGTCTTAATCGTCCTGTTTGGCAAAGCTTATACTTCAAGACTGTATTTGCATCTATGAGCCTGAAGCCAAAGAAATGGCTCCCGACACCTTAGGAAGTGGGGCTTAGTGGGTGATCTTTGGATGATTGGGGGCACACTGTGGAGGAGGATAGTGGAACCCCAGCCTCTTCCCTTCCTCTCTTTTGCTTCCTGACCATGAGCTGAATGTCTTTGCTCTGCCAGGTTTTCCTTCCACAATGTGCCACTCAGCCACAGGCCTAAAGCAGCACGGCCAGCCAATCATGGGCTAGAACCTCCGAAGCTGTGAGCCAAAGTAAATATTTTTCTCTTTATAAGTTGATTGCCTCGAGTATATGTTATAGTGATGGAAAACTGACTAATGCAATTTCCATAAAGGATACACACACACACACACACACACACACACACACACACACACACTGACTTGCTGAAATTTTAATAAGCACCATCAAAATACATTTCCAAGACACTCTTCCTTAGAGAGAATAGAACATTCATTTTATAATACACTGTGTAATCCATCAATAACTTGAACTTGTTTTTTAAAAATAAATATTTATTCATCTCATGCCAACTACTTTCTTAGGTTTTGGTGATGTGGATATGGATAAGACATGATCACTACCCTAAACAATCTCAAATTCTTATGGGGAAATAGACACAGCATAAGAGGAGGAAATCAAGTGTTGGTGTTGGTGGACTATCAAAGCAGCAACACCTAAAATTCTCAATTACCATACTTGTACAAATTTTAGGGCTCTTTTAAATTCCTATTCTAGGTTTGTGATGGATAGCAAATGACTCTGTTGGGTGGTAAGACAAGTCATTTTTAGGGTCTACTATTAAATTCTATACTAGTTGCATGATTTTAATGACCTTCAATGAAGTCATACAAACATTTGCTAACTCACATATACCTGTTGGAAGGCATGTGTGACAAACACTTCTCTTGACCCATTATCCAGGGCCCTCCTTCCCTGCTAACAGGACACGAGTTTGTTTGGGAAGAAGCAGAAGTCCTTTGCTTTCAGAGAGGTAGAACCTACCCTTTGTCCCTGAGAACAACTTATAATTGTTCTAAACTCACGATTGTTCTATAATTCACCAATTCTAATAAGGGTGATGTATGATGTGCAAAAAAGTCAGCAATCAGTCTAGGGATGATCGTGTGGTCCAGTTTTGGCCAATAAGATGTGAAAGTCACTGCTGAGTGATGCTTCTGGGAAAGTTCTTGCTTCTGATGTGAGAGGGACAGACCCAGCTGGCAAGGAGTTTGCCGCCTTTCCCTTCCCCTTGTTCTGGCCTAGGACATGCCCGCGTTGGTTCAGGCGTAATAGGCTTCTTGAGATGAAGAGATGAGAAGCAGGAGGATGAAAGCAGCCTGCTAAGGATGCTGGATCTGAAGAGATGACAGGAAAATTGGTCCCCGGCTGCATCACTGAGTGGCAGTGTGAACCCAGGGCCACCGCTTCTACATCTCTTGATGTGTGAGCAAAATAAAGTTTATTCATTTAGGTTTTTGTGCACAGACTTTTCTGGTACTTGAGCATGCTTGTCAGATTCTTGGATGTTTGGAAACAGAGATGAAGGGTAAACATATTTGCTCAAAGAATAAAAAATTTAAAACACATTCATTAATTTATTCACCTGCCAAGTACTTACCAGGTACCAGATCCAGTGCTAGGTCTGACTGAAATGGTATCAAAAAGAGAGAACTCCATAAGGAGGAGCAGCATAGAAAACAGGCCCCCTTGGGGTTGGGCACAGTCAAGCACACAAAGTGCAGGACTGAAGTGGCCTTGTTTACTAGAGTACCTAATAAAACGTCCTCGCCTTGAGTCCAGCACGGACCCACACTGGGCACCACCCCAGGCTACGCTCTGTGAAGCAGAGCAGGGGGAAGTTGTCCTGTTCCATGCGCTGAGCTTTAGGGGACTGCTAGAGCAGTGTGCTCAGGGCTGGCCACTCATTTTTAGAACATTGGCAAATTAGATACCCTGGAATGATGGCAGTGAGCTAGCCTTGGGGGGAAGTGGGAGCTGGGAGGTGGAGGAATGAGATCGGACACCTGCCTCTGAGTGTTTGTGAATCCCTGGATGGTCCTCTTGACCTCTCGTCATGGACACAACACTGAAGCTGCAAGGCTGTGTTAAGGACACTGCACAAATGTTCACTGTCCTGAAAGAGGGGAAGATGACTTCTAAGCTCCTTTCTGACCAAACCTTATAATGACAGAAAATTACATAATTAACCAGTTACTTAATTCATTGTTTATGCCTTCCTTACAATCTGTAATGATGTCTAACCAATTCAAATCTCAATTCGTATTCTTCTAGAAATCTCTGGGGTCTTTAACACAGTCATTGCTTCTCTCATGCTTGGGATCAGAATCCTTCTCTTTTCTGGATCTTTTCTTTTTCTCCTTCTCCTCTTCTTTTTTTCTTCCTTACATGTGGATACTCCCTTGGTTTAATATTCAGAATTGTTTTAACTTAGCATATATTCATTGATAGAGTCATATATCAAAGAGCCAAATTCCTCTTCTGCTTTGACATACACATTTGTGCTGTCAAAAGCCCCCTTTTCTTTTCACTATCTTTTACACATTCACTCTTTACATCTTACAATCACTTCATCCTGTATACGACTTCCAGGTGAGTCTCTTAAAACACAGTTCTTATCATTGTATTTTCCTTCCCAGAAATCTTTAGTGCTTCTTGATTGCTTACAGGAATGAGCTCAAATTCCTTATCCTCACATTTACAGAATCATGTAATCTTGTCTCAACTTCCCTTTCCTGCCTTATCTCAAACTATTCTCTTAAAAAATCCTACTCAGGTTAAATTGATCTTCCTGGCATTTACCCAAGCACATTTCATTTCATATTTTTTAAAACAAAAAAATGCTTCACATATTTTCTGCCTCCATTCTTTTGTGCTTGCTCCATCCATTCCCCCCACCATCCTTGAACATTATGAAAATCGTTGTAATTTTGCCAGATGCAGCTCTATAAAACCCTCTCTGGCCCCGAGCCCGAAGCACTGTTCCTCAGAGCAGTTAATGTCCATAGCACTCTTGGGCATATTTTATTTGTTGACTGTCATGATCATTTGCTTTTTATAATTGCTGCCATTGTTGTATATTTTCATGCCGAGTCTCCAAAACAAGAGATAAGGAGCATGTCTTACACTTCTCCATTTAGCCTTCACTCCATAAAATACCCTCTGCTTAACAGAAGTTAATGCATACAAGATTTCCCCCACGTGGTTGAAATCCAGAGCTGAAGGAGACTTGGAGGACTGGCTGACGGATGAGCAGGCTGATTGATTAATAGCATTTGAACTAAAGGACACATGACCTATGAACCCAGCTATGTATTCTAAGTAACAGATTTCGACTAAGCGGCTTTTATTAGTACATAGCATTGGGTCTGATTTATGAAGAAAGATGTATAGCAGGCATAAATCGTGTGGTGCAAAAGTAAATCTAAGACATGGTTAAAGTTAACCTGTGGGAAAAATCTTTCCACAGTCTGGTGGTCTTGTCAAAGTTTAAATGCTCAGCCTCTGATGAAGACGAATGTTCCTGATTCCATACTCAGCTAAACCTCAGACTGGCAATTTTTCATGATTTTCGCTCACTGCCTGCAGCATCACTTCATCTCAGCAGGTGGCGCTGCTTCTCTGCAGATGCCCCACGCTCATTAGCTTTGCAAAGGCCTGACCCAGAAAAGCAATTTAAATCTTTTGCACAGAGGGAAATAGGGCATTTATTATATATTCCTTGATAGACAAGCGTTTCAAAGGGCTAGATTTTTGTTTGTTTTCTGATTTCATTTGAATATTTCTGACCTTGGGAGACTTGGTTCTTCCCAACCCCCTTGTCATATTAAGAGTGTCTCCAGATATTATAATTGATAGAGACAGAGAGGCCCTGATTTGCATCTCCCTTTGTCCCCCCTCTTTTCTGAAGGTGAGGCTCCTGCAGACCCGCTCCCCTGTCAAGGTCATTCATAAGGTCATTCACAAAGTTTAAGGCAGAGCCAGGGTCTAATTCCTCTTAGCTGCCTTCACTGACCCATCCTGTCCTGGCGTCCGCCTTGTCACTTATAATCAGGTATGGGTGCCACTAACTGTGATGTGACACAGTCCAACATTGGTCTCAGTCTGAGAAGATGCCACAGGGAGTCCCCACATAGGAGAGCTTTGTGGACACACCTGTGTGTGTGTGTGTGTGTGTGTGTGTGTGTGTGTGTGTAGAACAGGGATTTTATAGAATTACTTTTGTCTCCTCTTTGTAGCATCTGATCCATGGTAAGTCCTCAACAAATATTTGTTGAATGAATAACGTTGGATGGAATGAAATGAAGAAAGAAAGGAGGGAAAGAGGGCAGGGAGACTGTTAGGGGTTGAATTAGGTCATGTCTTTCCCTTTCCTGGCCCTACTCCTATGGCGAAGTCCAAATCCCCACTATCTCAGAATGTGGTAGGATCTTTTTATGTGTGTGTGCCAGGGATTAAACCCAGGGCCTTGCACATGCTAGGCAAATGTTCTACCACTGAGGCTCCACCCCCAGCCCTGATAGAGCTTTTAAAAAAATATTTGAAACAGGGCTTAGTGGCACATACCTATAATCCCAGTACTTGGAGGCTGAGGCAGGAGGATCATAGGTTCAAGGCCAGCCTTGGTAACTTAGTGAGACCCTCAGCAACTTATACTCTTTTTTTTTTTTTTTCAGAACTGGGGATTGAACTCAGGGGCATTCTACCTCTGCGCTATACTCCCAGCCCTATTTTTTTATTCTTTATTTTGAAACAGGGTCTCACTAAGTTGTGGAGGGCCTCAAAGTAGCTGAGGCTGCGAACCTGTGATTCTTTTGTCTTAGCCTCCCAAGTACTGGGATTACAGTGTGCGCCACCACACCCAACTATACTCTGTTTTAAAATTTAAAAAATAAAAATAAAAAGGACTGGGAGTGGGTTCAATCCCCAGCACCAAAAAGAGAGAGAGAGAGAGAGAGAGAGAGAATCGAGTTAAAAATGAGACTCTCAAGGTGTTAGAATGAGACACCACCTTGACTGGTGTCCTTATAAGAAGAGGGGATTAGAACATACAGAGACACCAGGGGTGGTGTGTAGAGGGGGACAGCCACATGTGGGTGCAGCAAGAGGAGCCACGTCTGCAAGCCAAGGAGAAGAACACAACCCGGCTGATGCCTGGCCCTGGACTTCAGCCTGGAGAACTGGGAGAAAATCAGTGTCTGCTGTTTCAACTGCTTGGCCTGTGGTGTTTTGTTATGGCAGCCAGGCAAATTAATATGAGTGAAGAAAGAAGAGAAGGAGAAACAGAAAGGAAAGAGGAGAGGAAACGAGGGAAAGGAAAGGAGGCAAAGAAGAAAGAGGGAGAAAAGAAGAGAGGGACCGAGGGAGGGAGTGGCTCAGTCTTGTGTCATCTAATTATCGGTGACATCTGGCAGATCCTCAGATGATTCAACCTGGTTTCGAGACTCTTAGAAATAAGATGTAGAACACTTTCCAGCCAACTGGATTATTTTATTAGCTCTTATTTCAGCCTATCTTGACAAGGGCAATAAATTGCACAGTGAGTACGGTGGCTCGAATACCCGGATGAGGATAAATCTTCCCCTGCCACTGGGGTCAAACCTGGTGGGTGCCCACAGACATAGCGCAGCAACCCACAGTCCCTCCTCTGCATCATGGAAACTGCCCATTCAGTAGGCAGGCAGAGGAACAAGCCCATATTCACAGTCAGAAAATTCCAGGAAATCCAAACACATGGGTTTATTAGATCCATGTCTAGAATGAGAATTTTCATTCTAAGTGGAAGCGGAGCGAAGTGGCTGTGGCCTAGACAGGAAGCGCAGCCTCTCCTATCTCTGACTCAAGAGTGGATTGTTGCCTTTTCTCTCTTGCCATATGTCTCATTCTAGAGGCAAAGCCTCAAGGGCCTGAATTGTGTTTCTCTGATATTCCTTCAGACTCAGTCCCCTGGAGGGCAAGGCTGATGCTACGGATCTCACTCAACCCCCCCCACCATGATCCCATGTTGCACTTGGACACCAGCCTGCAGTAGTTGCCCCTGGATCTCCCCAGGGATGAGGGAGCCAGGGAAGAGATGCGGGCTGGCATGCAGTGAGCTGAGCTGTTGCAGGGAATTCTGGGCTTGCTTTCTAAGAGCAGAAGTGCTGTGAGTTGTAGCAAGTGTTCACTTAGCCTCCTCTTCCTCTTAGGGAGGGGCACAGCAGAAGAGCCAGGCCCTACTCGTTGGGGTCAGAGTGGTGCTGGCTCTGCGTTCTGGTTCTGGCTTTGCGTCTAGTTATTTAGACAGATCATGTCCCATCTCTGGGATTCATTTCCCTAGAGTTTAAACTCTGGGGGTTAGAATAAGTCATGGCTCTCAAGCCTGGCAGTGCATCATGGTCAGGTTTATAACACCTAGTTATCAATGTCACTATGTAGGGTGGGTTCCTGGGTTTATGAAGAGTCTTTAATCATCGCTGAGTTGAATCCTTCATCATTTTAAGAGAAGAACCTGGTGACTAGTGAAGGCCACACCGTTAGCGAATGACTAAGTGGGGCGAGAAGCAGGTCAGACCCTGGTCAGCCCTGAGCCAATGGCCTCCTTAGCCTTCTCCTTTGTCCTTGCAGTGACAGTAACGTCCATTTCCAGGGCAAAAGCACATGCTATGGAGTGATTCTTGCCAGAGCAGAGAGAGGCTGCGTGCTGTGGTTTTGGCAGGGTCCAATCACTAGCAAGAATCTGTGATTGTTTTTCTGTAGTTAATGCCCTATAGTTCCTAGGCCTGTTTTTATAGTCATGGTAGTATAAAGTTGGTTAAGCCTGTCCTTTTAAGACTAACAACAACAATATACTTCGAGGAAAGGTATAAGTCTGTTTAGTTTGGTCACATAGCACACAGAGTGGTCACAAAATTCACTGACACTGACATTTCCAGACACATTATCAGGTCTTAATACTGGGGAGATCTGAATATACCACTTCAAAATATCCTACTTTGTCATAAGGATTATTTTGAGCTGAAAGCAGTTGAGAAACAGCAGACAATAAAGGAACTTTCTGTCCTCCCCCTCCTGCCTGAAAGAGGGTAATCAATCTCCCCAGGTAGAGGTGTCCTTCTCCCCTACCCCCGCCCAGGCCAGGACGAGGACAGGACACACCCCCGGAGTCTGCATGGCAAGCCTTACCAAATAACCTATGTTCCCTTGGTTTCCCACTACCTTCCCACAGGTCACTACCCTAGAAGTCCACACCCTTTTCTTTTATCTGGTCACTTCTCCACAACTAGTTTTTTCTTTGTTAAAATGGTACATCACAGCCGGGCGTGGTGGCGCACGCTTGTAATCCCAGTACTTTGGGAGGCGGAGACCAGAGGATCCCGGTTTGCGGCCAACCTCAGCGCGCATGTGTGCGTGCGTGATCTCTCTCTCTCTCTCTCTCTCTCTCTCTCTACCTAGTGAGGACCTCTGCAACTTCGTGAGACCCGGTTTCAAAAATAAAGCATAAAAAAAAAATAGGGCCGGGGGTGTAGCGCGGAGGTAGAACGCCCCTGCGTTCAATCCCCGGTACCGCAAAAAAAAAAAAAAAAAAATGGCACATCACTCCCAGGCCTAGTTTTTTTCTGAGGTTTTCACTTTCCTATGGACAGACAGAAGAAATCTTCTCTCCTGTTACTCTGGCCTTCGCCAGTTTAGTTTACAGGCCCCAGACACTGAACCTAAGAGGGTGGAGGAAAAGGCTTTTTCCTTGCCCCACACTGCCAATGAGCAATTCATTTTTCTCCAGTCAGCATTTCCCCCAATAGATCTACAAACTATTCCGTGAAAAAGAGTTCAGTGGTTTTGTCAGTTTAGAGAACCCTTGACTCTTGATCTTCCTGTGGGGCAGGACTGGTATCTGAAGGTTCTAGAAGTTCTGTAGGGGGCCTGCTTGGGGTGTTCAGGTCACGCAGAAAGTGTCTGCTGGAGCGTAGAGGAGCGATCTGCTCTCTGAGCGCATACTACAGCTCTCCTAGTCCTCCCGCAGCATCTTGAGTAAAACCTACAAGGATCTCAAATGCTTTGAGCTTAAGATGTGAGCTGATGTTTGGCTTAAACATGGACAGTTGCTGGGGTATGGCAGAGGAAGGTCTGGTTTGGGGCGGCAGCTGACAGGTGGGCAGTGCAGAGTGAAATGGGGGTGCATGCAAAGTGCTGTGGGAGATCAGAGGAGGGTTAGGGTGCAGGTTGGAGGAGGTTAGGAGGCTTTTTAAAAGTCACAGCTGCACTGAGACCTTGAGAGGTGGATGGGGGTATTCATGTGTGCCGGTGACATCAGTCATTGGATTGAAGGCCCCCCATCCCTCATGTGTTTATTTTAGCTCAATTACATCTACAAAGACTCTATTTCCAATAAAGTCATATTCACAGGTCCCGTGGGTTAGGTTTAGAATATGGATTTTTGGGGGGGGGAGGGAGAAGGGGTGACATTTCCAACCACAACTGGTCTGGGCTGGATATCCAAGTTGGCTCACTCACAGGGCTGGCAGTTGAGACCGGTTGTGTAGGAGCTTGGTCGGGGCGGTCTCAGGGAAGCTGAACTTGTTAGACAGTGATTGCCCCTTGGGGCAGTGTCCTCCCTTCCCCCAAGTAAACATCTTGAGAGCCAGGAGGAAGTTCATCATCTTTTCTGACCTCACCTCAGAAATCATATCGCTTCTGCCAAACTCTCTTGGTTGAAGCAGGCTCAAGTGTGCTGAGATTCAAGGGAATGGGACTCGTCTCAATGGAGGGAGTGTTGGAGGTGCTGCCAGGGTGTTTCACAACTGCCTCATGAAGCACAGGGCTGGTGGTAGTGGTGCTGGAAAGAAGCAAAACCAGAAACCTAAGAGAAGGCCAGATCCAGGGCTCTCTGCAATCTGTGCACAATGATTTCTAAAATGCTCAAAGGCGAATTAGCATGCAACTTTAGGGTGACTATCAGAAAATGAAACAGGCATGCAATTTCCTGTAAAGATGTAAACTCAGCAAAGAAAAAGAAAATAAAAAACTCCAAAGCAAAACTCCTGCCTTTTTTCCCTCATTATTTCTTTCCCCCTCCCTCCCTCCCTCCCTCCCTCCCTCTCTCCTCCTTTCTTCTTTCCTTCCTCCCTCTCTCTCTCTCCTCAAGCCTATAGACAGCCAGGAGGAAGTTCATAATAGAGAACCAAAACATTTGCATTTCATAATAGAGAACCCAGTGTAGGTGCTATATACATGTCTATCCATGATCTTAAAGTACTCATAATAGAAATATAAACAGTATTTTAATTCATGAATTTTTAAATTATTCTTCTCTAATATGTAAGGTTGCACCAAACAAATACACATATTTGAGAGTCAGGCAAATCTAATTACCAACTAGTTATAAAGCTTCAGTATAAATGATAAGGATATATATATATATGTATATATATATGAAAATCAATGAATTATATAAATCAAATATTAATGGTAATAATCTGAGGGTGATGGCATCATTCTAGAGTAACTTAAAATTTTTTATTCTTTAAAGTCTTGTGTATTTTCCAAAAATTACTTTGTTAGACAATCACTTTTGGAAAATTAATTATTAGACTATGTTATGACTCTAATTTTGTTTAAAAGTTGGAGGCAATATGTAATTTTGTTTTTCAACAGCTCAAAAGTGAGGCAGATGACTTCTGTGTCCGAGGACAGTAAATGTTGGGGGACATCCGAGATGAAAATGGAAAAGTAAGCCGGCGTGGTGGCTCATGCCTATAATAATCCCAGTACTTGGGAGGCTGAGACAGGAGTACTGCAGGTTTGAGGCCCGCCTCAGCAATTTAGCAAGGCCCTCAGCAACTTAGAGAGACCCTGTTTCAAAATAAAAATGATAAAGGCTGGAAGTATAGCTCAGAAATAGAATGCCCCTGGGTTCAATCCCCAGTACCATAAAAAAAAGTGAAAAGAGTAAAAAAGAAAGTGAAAAAGTAGCAGGTACCAATCAACCTGAATGGAAAACTTTGTAAAAAATCAAAGTATTTTAGGCTTTATGGGCTGTACAGTCTCGTGGTAAATATGAAACTATTCAATTTGCCATTGTGGTGAGAAGCCATAGACAATATGCAAATTAATGAACATGGAGCCAGGTGTGGTGGTGCACGCTTGTAATCCCAGTACTTTGGGAGGTGGAGACCGGAGGATCTGGGTTCGTGGCCAGCCTCAGCGCGCTCTCTTTCTCTCCCTGTCTCTCTCCCTGTCTCTCTTTCTCTCTCTCTCCCTCTCTCTCTCTCTCTCCTTAGTGAGGCCCTCTGCAACTTTGTGAGACCCGGTTTCAAAATAAAGTATAAAAAATAGGGCCGGGGGTGTAACGCGGAGGTAGAATGCCCCTGGGTTCAATCCCCAGTACCGCAAAAAAAAATGAACATGGTTATGCATCAATAAACTTTATTTCTTGATACCATAATTTGAATTTCATGTAATTTTCATGTGCCATGAAAACTTCTGAATTCTTTCAATCATTTAAAAATGGAAAATTAATTTTTGGGTCACTGGTGGTATGAAAACAGATATTGGGCCAGATTTGGCCCATGGTCTGTGGTTTGTTGACCCTTGCTCTCACACCATGATTGGAAGGAAAGATTTTTTTTCCTAAGAGCAATAGAAATGTGTTGAAGAACTTTAAGAAGACTTGGGGGCAGGGCATTAGTTATTCAATTTTCTTTCTTTCTTTCTTGGATTGAACCTAGGGGTGTTCTACCTCTGAGCTATACCCCCATATCTATTTGTATTTTTGTTTTGAAACAGGGTTTCGCTAAGTTTCTATTGGTCTCTCTAAGTTGTTGAACTGGCCTCCAACCTGCGATCCTCCTGTCTTAGCCTTCCAAGTACTGGGATTACAGGTGACTATCAAATTATTTTATAAAATTACTTTGGAGACTGTCTGAAGAGAGAATGTGAGGGGCTGTGAATGAAGACAGAGACACATTAGAGTCAGGAGCAGTGGACCAAGTGAGGAGGATGGTGTGCTGGCTAAGGATGTGGCTAGGATCTGCTGAGTAGAGGGAACTGACGAGGACTCAGACCCCGCTGCGTACTTGGCCCTGTGCTGGGTCCCTCTGTCATCTCCTGTTTATTTGAAGCCAAGTGCACATCTCCACATTCCCGCAAGCATCCCCATTTCCGGCTTTGCAGATGCCTGGGATTCTTGCCATTCTAGTCCTGTATCTCAGCATCGGCACTGTCCCTGGCAAACTCCTGTTACCTGGGAGATTGATATCCTCACAGCTGAAAGGATCAAATTCTTTTTCATCTATAATTTGTCAGATGATTTGGCTGCAGTACTTGAAAGTAGAAAGCATGAGCTGAAAGAAAGGAACTAAGGACTGGCGTGTTGTGAGAGGGTCCAGCAAGGGAAGCTGTGAGCAGATATGTCCCCTCGAGGAAGCCGTGGCACGCGTGGTAAGGGAGAAAAGATAGGCATATTGACCATTACAGGTTGAGCTGGGTTCCTACAAAATCCATATGGTGAAGTCTGAACCCCCAGTACCTCAGAAAATGAATATATTTGAAGACAGAGTCTTCAGAGAGGTGATAAAGTTAAAATGAGGATGTGAGAGGGCGGGTCCTAATCCAATATGACTGATGCTCATGTAAGAACTGGAGATTAGAAGACAGAGAGCTGCACAGGGATGACTGCATGAAGACACAGGGAAAAAGTGGCCATCTAACAGTGTATTACCATAACTATTACTATAACAAAATACCGGAGGCTGGAAACTATATAAAGAAAAAAAGGCTCATCCAGCTCACACTTCCGGAGGTTTAAGGGCATGGCCTCTGCTCACCTCTGGTAAAGACTGCATGGAAGATGGCATCATAATGGCAGGAATGCATGTTAGACCTAGAGAGAAATAACATGGCAAGGGAGGAGCCAGAGGGTAGCTAACTGGGGTCTCACAGGAGAACTATGTTAACTCTTTATGAACGCCAATGACATAATGACCTCTCAATACACCCCACTTCTTAAGGGACCATCGCCTCTTAGCATTGCCACATTGGGAAACAATCTTCCAAGACATGAACTCTTGGGGGGTGGGGGACACAGGAAAACCATATCTGCAACCAGGTGAGTAGGGAGGCTTTCAGGGAGGCCAGTATCCTGGTCTTGGGCTTTTGGCCTCCAGAGCTGGGAGGAAATGATCGTTGTTGTCTGAGCCGCCCAGCCCATGGTGTTGTGTTACGGCAGCCCAAGCTGACTAATACACCAACCGAAGGCACAAGTGGAGATGCTGCTTGTTACCGAGAGAGTCTCTGGGCCAGACTTGGTTGCTATTACAATTTTACCGAGTATATTAGGACTGGGGCATCATAATAGTTTAGTGATCTTAAAATGCATTTTTAAAAAAATCTCTATGCCTGTGGAGGGAAAGTGGAAGCTGAGTACTTCTTTAGAAAGAGCTGTGGACTCAAGAAAGCGTCCTTAACACATTCGGGCTAAGTGATTCAGAATCACCTGGCTTAATTGTCCATTTGTCAGGCTTTGCAAAATTGTTGGAATGACACCGCTGTCCTGCGTCAAAAGAAAGGCATGCGTTAGCTTCATTTTGCCTGTTAAGGATGATGCCAGAGTGCATTTACACCATTCTTCTGTTCTATTTTAAAATCTATATGGATTTTCTACATCAAATATGAAAAATGCTTTGCACTTTGAGTTCTGTTTGAAATTAGAGCCACAGCAGGCTAACCTCCTCCAAATCCCATTTTTTCTATCTCGTGAAGTTCCTTTTCCTCAGTATAAAATAATCTTTTAATTTTTTTAAATTTGGGAGTGCATACTAAATGATTCAATTCCCTACTTGTTCTTGAGGCTACATGGAGTAGAAGAAGGAATGCAGACGGAAGGGAAAGGAAAGTGAGGGTACAGGCCTTCTTCTTTGCCTCCATTGCTCCGCTCTGCTGCCCCCTGGAGTGTCCTGCTCTGCACCTGGGGCTGGCCTCCATGAACTGCAGCACCTGAGCCTCACCCTCTGCCTCTGGTGGCGTGGCTCGCAGTATGGGGGCACAACTAGGAGAGGGAGGGAGGCAGAGCAAGAAGTTTGGTATTTCTCTCCCCCTGCTGCTGCGTGCCTTGCCATGGTTCTGGAAGTTTCTCTCCCTATGTCTAGAGCTCCTGGTGGTTGGGTCCAGGAACAGCATCCTCTCACTTTGGTCCTGCAGGCCTAGGGGTAGGAATGGCTCCTGTCTCCTCTGTTGCTAGTCCCAGGATGTTTTGCCATTCCTGTCATTTCCCTCAAGTCTTCTCACAGCTTTCTTTCATTACACTGTTCTCAGTGAGCACTTTGTGTTTAACTCTTGGGGCTCAGCCCGGTACAGATTCATGGCTTGGAGGACATTTGCTTCCTTATACTAGATACCGGCCAGCGTGCATTCTAGCACATTGACATCATTTCTTCTCCTGCCTGCTTCGTGGAGAGGGGATATAGAATCAGTCCCAACCTTGATCTCTAAGGGAACTCTCTTTTTTTTTTTTTTGTTTGGGGTTTTGAACCCAGGCAAATTCTATCTCTGAGCTACACCCCCAGCCTGATTTTATTTTTTATTTTGAAATAGGGTCTAAGTTACTGAGGGCCTCGATACCTTCCTTCCTTCCTTTCTCTTTTTTTTTTTTTGAGGTAGTAGGGATTGAGACCAGGGGCAGTCTCCCTCTGAGCTATACCCCCAGCCCTTTTTATTTTTTGTTTTGAAACAGGGTCTTGCTAGGTTGCTGAGACTCTCACTAAGTTGCTGAGACTGTCCTCAAACCTACAATCCTCTTGTCTCAGCCTCCCAAGTACTGGGATTCCAAGTGTGCACCCCCATGCCCGGCTAAGTGAATTCTTGTATGTTTTGAGTCATTTGTATATATGTATTCTTGTAGTTTTCACCATGCATTCGAGCTATGATAGGAAGGAGTATGGATGAAATTCTCTGTGTGAAGCAGTAACAGATGTATGTATCCAATGGCATGCCGGTAAATGTTTAAAAATCAGTTCTGATCTGTGGCCTTCCTGTGGTGCATATATTTCTGTGGCACACATATTTTTACCATGCTGATTTTAAGCCACCGGTGTGCCATTATTGAACATAAATTGGGAAAAGATGCCACCTAAACATCAGTTCTTGAAAACTAATGCAAGGTGGCCCCAGCACCCCACTGTTTATATCCAGTTACAGACAGATTGAGATGCACACATTAGATTACAGTGGGAATTTAATAGGTGAAAACATTACAGTAAAGTGGTTTGTTGGGAATCGTCATTATGAGACCAAACGGGGATATTAACTAGTCAGCAGGTGCACATAAATAGGAAGCACAGGTGTGTTTGTGTTCTCAACGGGGGGCCCAACTGCTGTGTGATCATTCCAGGTTTCAAATGCAGAGTGAAGGCAACCTCATGATCCTAGAATCCTGGGACACGTCAGTTCTGAGCTACTGAATGCGTTGGTTTATTATTTGCAAATAAAACTTTAGTTACAGCTTGAGGCTTATTTCCTCCTCTCAAACCAGTTTTATGTCTAATGAGCAACATTGAGGTAGAGGTTAAAAAGAAAAGGATAGAAACAATGATAGAACAAGCCATGGGATTTCACTGAAGTGCTCTGAATAGATTTCTAAAGTGAGAAAAGTTCTATAACCAAATCTTAGAATGCAGAACCCAAGAGATAGCCTTTAATACTTGAAAGAACGAAACTTGAAGAAAACAAATAGTAGAAGGAGTAAATGGTAGATATTCAAATTGTAGTTCTTATAACCCCTCAATGTAGGCCATGATAAAAATATAAATAGGTTCTAAAAGTGGTCAGAGAAATTCTGGGAGGAAAGGGGTACCAGAAGTTATTTTGAAAAACTGGTCAAATTTCAAGTTAATACCAAACTTTTTGAAGTAGAATAAGTGCCAAACATGATCCTCCACATGTTTGCATGAAATTGGCCAAAAGTCCAATGGAGGCCAGGATAGGCCATTGGAAATTTAGCCCAATATATATATATATATTTTTTTTTTTTGCGGTACCAGGGATTGAACCCAGAGGCATTCTACCTCCGCACTACACCCCAGGTCCTATTTTTTATACTTTATTTTGAAACCGGGTCTCATGAAGTTGTGGAGGGCCTCACTAAGTAGAGAGAGAGAGAGAGAGAGAGAGAGAGAGAGAGAGAGCGCTGAGGCTGGCCGCGAACCCAGATCCTCCGGTCTCTGCCTCCCAAAGTACTGGGATTACAAGCGTGCGCTACCACGCCCGGCTCCCAATATTTTTTAACTTGTGTGCAAATTGAGTTTCTGTGACTTCATGCTACATTAGATCCATTAGTAGAACTTGGTGGTGGACTGGGGATGCTAGAAGCACTAGGAGTCGGCAGCCTTCTGTGAAGGAATACAGAGAGCTGTTGTCTACAGAGGGTTTAAAAGCAGTCATAAAACTGACTACAAGTCAGTCTGCTTCTTATCATCACCATACACTAGCAACTCTAAACCCATGTTCATAATGAAATGTTCCTTCAAGAAAATCTGTTGTTGGTTTAAACTCTAAACAATTTTTATGGTTATGACTAAGTTTTAATAATATATATGTTAGCTACAAATTCATATATATTTATTGCTTGTCCTCTAATAAACATTGTGCTCTACATGGAACTTAATTTGGAAAATTCTTAACTATCCAGTGAGCCCCCAACACATATGGCTTTAGCTACACATGCTTGTTTCTAGGACAAGTTCAGAACAGTATGGAATTCAAGCTTGCATCTGACAAAGTATACATCTCCAATTCTCGGGATACCACACACTCCTGCACTGAAATAGTAGATTTGAAATAAACAAGATAGTACAGAGATTATAAAGAGGCAATGAAAAAGAAATTGAGGTATGTCCATTCTTCTTCTTTTTTTTTTTTTTTTTTTGGTGTGTGAGACCACTTTTGTGTTTAGATTAAAAGCAGTGAAATAGGGCTAGCAGCAGGGAGTACTATTTTTGTTTGGTTAGTACAAATCTAATTCCTCTATGATACAATTTTCTGAATTGGACTCATTCTTTAAGACAGAAGTGTATTCTTTTTAAAAAATCATTAATGTTTTAAAACCACATAAAAAGGAATCAAGAAAATAAAAGATAAATAAGCTGTATAATTTTGAAGTCACCTAAATTTTAACTCTTGTAAGTATTTTGGCTTGATTAAAATCACTTATTAATTTTTAAATAACTGCCATAGTTATACAGACAAAGTTCAAAAAAAGAAGAGTTAAACTGTCTGTATTTATTTTCTACCTATTTTATTTATTTTGTTTTATATTTTAACACCAAACAATTTTGTCATATAGAGAAGGGGGTGAAAATAAGCTATGTCATGGGTATGTGTGTTAGGTAAGTAATCTAAGTAGAGTAAGCAGTAGTTCTTTGAGGGATCCATGATGAGTACGTTTATATAACTAACCTAAGATGCCTGCTTTGAAACTATAGTGTTTTATAAGCAAATCATCCATAGTGAACCCTACCATCCTACCCTAAAGGAGCCCAGGTATAACGGACTCTGACACAGACATAGAAATACCTGCTCATGAAAGCTTCTGAGGAAAACCAGGGGCTCATCTGCATTACCCTCGCTCACACTGCAGTGGTCACTGCAGCCTCAGGGGCTGAATGAAGGTCCCTGAAAAATTACAAAGCCAATGCTGATAGCCCAAAGCCAGGAGATAAGGAAGCATAGATGTCCCCTAGGCCAGCCA
>PVJS01043316.1:0-10674 GCA_004027185.1 Glis glis | reverse complement strand
ACTAACTCCATTAATGACAAGAATATACAGGCTGCCATTGTGGTTTGTTTTCTCTCCCTGAATGATGGTAGTTCTCAAAATGCAAATATGGTTGCAAAATTACCATTATATCAGAGTTTTTTTTAACAATGGAAGCTTAGCTCTTGTGGAGACTAGACCAACTTGCTTAATCTCTATTGCTAGCTTTGAGAAGTATTACTGTCACTTGACATGAAAACCTGAGGACACAAGAAAATGAGTAGATTTAAGGCTAAGCCTCAGCAGGACATAGTGGCACGTGCTTGTAACCTGGGTACTTGGGAGGTTGAGACGGGTTTGAGGCCTGCCTCAGCAACTTAGAACATGTTTCAAAATAAAATAACAAGGGCTGGGACTGTAGCTTGGAGGTAGAATGCCCTGGGTTCCACTCCCCAACACACACATACACACACACACAGCTAAGCCCTCCTGACAATAGCAGGAACCTTGGCTTTTAAACTTTCCTTGAAGCCGGGCGTGGTGGTGCACGCTTGTAATCCCAGTACTTGGGAGGCTGAGACAGGAGGATCACAGGTTTTGGCCAGCCTCAGCTACTTAGTGAGGCCCTCTGCAACTTAGTGAGACCCTGTTTCCAAATAAAAAATAAAATAGGCCGGGCGTGGTGGCACACGCTTGTAATCCCAGTACTTTGGGAGGTGGAGACCAGAGGATCCGGGTTCGCGGCCAGCCTCAGCTCTCTCTCCCTGTCTCTCTCTCTCTCTTTCTCTCTCTCTACTTAGTGAGGCCCTCCGCAACTTCGTGAGACCCGGTTTCAAAATAAAGTATAAAAAAATAGGGCCGGGGGTGTAGCGCGGAGGTAGAACGCCCCTGGGTTCAATCCCCAGTAATGCAAAAATAAATAAATAAATAAATAAATAAATAATAAATAAATTAAATTAAATTAAATAGGGCTGGGGGTGTGGTCCAGAGGTAGAAGGCCCCTGGGTTCCATCCCCAGTACCACCAAAAAAACTTTCCTCAGAAAAAAAAAAAAACCTTTCCTCAAGATACTGACCTTATCTGGAAATTGGAGAAAATTCAGATCCTGTAAAAGTAAAGGAAAACTTCAGGGGAGAAGCTCCACGGAGCCATGCCCAAAGGCTGCACAGGTCCACTTGGACCCAGACGCCAGCATCGAGTCTCGCCAGGCAGCTCTGGGCTTCCGAACCTCTGCGCTGGTGTCTTTGGCTATAAGTCATGAACAGGGCTGTCTGCCTTCCAGCATGACTTTGTATGGTTGACACGCAACATCCTTACAAAGCTCCTAGCACAGTGCCTGGCAGTGTAACGGGCAACTGAATAGTGGTTCTCTTTGCTTTTCCAATTCCTATGTAAGTCAACCAGCTGCATTAATAAAACCCAAGGGATGTGTAAGGATCCCACTGGATCCCATTGCTTAGACCACTTAGTTCTCAGCCATGAACTACAATCTCTAGCCTCAGCTCTCCAGACTATCTTCACCACCTATAAGCAAGCCTTTTACACAGGAAGTTATTTAAAGCCTTTATGTAGCCCCCCCTGAAAGGAGTGGGGGAACTGATCTGTGCTATTAGATGTCAGGAAAGTGATAACTCTGGGGACAGGGAGTTCCTGGAGTACAGTCATGCTGTTTCTTAATCTGGGTGCTGGTTGGTTTTGTGTTGAGTTGGAGAAAATGAAGCTGATATGCAGACCACTGAAAAAGTTTTTGGGTTTTTTGTTTTGTTTTTTTGAGGTACTGGGGATTGAACCCAGGGGCATTCTACCTCTGAGCCCAGCCCTATTTTACTTTTTATTTGGAAACAGGGTGTCACTAAGTAGCGGAGGGCCTCATTAAGTTGCTGAGGCTGGTCTTGAACCTGTGATCCTATCTCAGCCTCCCCAAAGTACTGGGATTACAAGCCTGCGCCACCACCCCCAGCTGAACCAGGTTTTTCAAGCCTGTTTTCAGCTTGCATTAGCTAGTTTTCACCTCCTATTGAGTTGAGGCTGGGATCAGATCCTTATATAGACCAAGAACCTTCTATTTGACACTGGTCCCCTCCTCTTCCCCACTGATCTGAGTAGCATGAGAAAGGGAAGGGGCTTCAGAAGATTTTTCCTGTGATTCCTAATAAAGGTGATGGGCTAGAAATGTCACTACCACACAGTGAGGCACACCTGCCCAGGGGTGGTCCGGCATGATTACAGAGCAGCCAACTAGGTCTAACAGGGTCACCACCTTTCACCTTTTCTCCCCAGACCCCAAAATAGGAGAGCAGGGTGCACTGGGTGTGGTGGCTTACGCCTGTAATCCCAGTACTTGGGAAGCTGAGACAGGAGAACCGCAGGTTCAAAGCCAGCCTCAGCAACTTAGCAAGGCTCTTAACAATTTAGCAAGACCCTGTTTCAAAATAAAAAATAGGGCTGGGGGGTGTAGCTTGGAAGTAGAATGCCCCTGGGTTCAATCCTTAGTACCACAAGAAAGAAAAAAAATAGAGAAGGATGGAAGGAAGAAGCAGGAAAAGAAGGGAAGGGAAGCAGGACACAGACCAGAGTGTTAGGCGCCAAAGAGAACATGGAGATGGTGAATTACACGGGAGTTAGATAGATGAGGCAGGAGTGGGGAAGGAAGAGGGAAGTCCCACATTAAAAGGCAGAATGGGATTTGGGATTTTTTTCAATGCCTCCATAGGTCACTAATAATACCTATTTTAAACCTTGAAACTGTGAATCAGCAGTAATACCCAGTCTCTTTCCTATGAGAGAGCTTTTCCCCACAGACCCTGACACGATGGCCAGTAGAGGAGAGCCCAGAGAGCCCGAGCGGGTACGCAGCTGCTCCGCCTTGCTGCACCTCTCGGAGCCCTCATCCCACCCTGCTGAGGCCTGAGAACTGTGTAGTGAGAACTTGTGGGGCCCTCTAGCCACTATAAAGGATTCTGTGACCATCAGTTACTCTTTCTCTAAATAAAGGAATATTAACGACAATCACAAAGTTCCAGCCCCAGTTAGCAAACTCGTGAAGCATGCTAACAGCTGGGGGAAACAGCCTGTTATGAAATTAAAACCCACTGTGGATGATAATGGCTTTATGGTTTCTTTTGTTTTTGTTTTTTGTGGGTTTTTTTTTTTTTTGAGATACATCTCCCTAAATTGCCCAGGGTGGCCTCAAACTTGGGATCCTCTTGCCTCAGCCTCCAGAGTCACTGGGGTTACAGGCGTGTACTACCATGCCAGTCTGCCTATGCTTTTTCTAGAAAGAAGTTATTTGTCAGACTCATAAACTGCAGTCTTTTCAGACAGATGCCTCTCGCATGGCATCTGCTCTGCAAGCCACCTTCTGCTTTGCCATCGACTGGAAAGATGGTGCGGGCGAGACTGACTGACAGAGCAAAGAGCACAGTCCATGTCAGCAGGAAGATTCCTTTATGACGGTGAATTTGATAATACACAGTTCGAGTAGGGCCTCAGTCGCTGGGCCACAGGAGGCAGGAAAGAGCAAGTCTGAGAAGGACCACCCCAGTCCAGGGCTCACATCACACAGACACTCACGCCAAGAATGAGGCCCGTGCACCTGCCGAAGCTCCACCCACCCACCAGCGCAGGCAGGAACCGTGCTGCTTTAATTCTTCTTTTTTGGCCACTGAAGTTAACTCCATCCTGCTGACAGGATCTCAGTACAACAGTCTCTTTCCAGTCATGATCAATATGGATGTCCAAGCTCTTGATGAGAAACATTCATCTGACTTCTCTTGCATGGACCAAAGAGATGGAATTTTTTTCTTTATAATCTGTTGAAATATTTATATATACTTAAAAAAAAACCCTAACAGTCCATTCTGTGCTCTGTTTCCCTGGAAGGTTTCTTATGTTTGCCCCTCCAATAGCTAGAGGGGCTGTGTGTCTGGGAACAAAGAATTAAGACACTTTAAGCAATAAAAACTCTAGAGCGACACTCAGAAGCAGATCGTGGGCTCGAGGGGAAGGTGGTAGGTGCTTTGATTCAGAAGCAGGGGCCTTCTAGGAAAGCCTGGTGGGGACAGACAGAAGGGTCCACAGCAGGAAACGCCACGGGGGAAGACCCAATTCCTTCAGGACTCTCCCTAGCTGTGAGGGAGGTCACAGCACACCTGCACTGTGACGTCTCAAAGCTGAAGACCTGACCTCTGAGCCTCCTCACTGGTGACCTGCACAGTAAGCTGGGCGGTCTCTGACTAAAACAGGCTTAAACCAAGAACTGGAATTCAACTCCCTGAGGGCCCAGGTGGAATCCCTTCTGGCTGCTTCAGCGGGAGTTCCTGGGGGGCTCGCCCCCCAGACAGCTGGGGGACAGGAAGAGAAAAGGCCAGGAAAGGGAGGCTGCCGAGGCTCGGAGAGAAGCAGCAAGAGGTGGCCAGCGATGCAGTGGCTCTGGACCTGGCTCGGCTTTGTGGGGAAGACCTGCTGCCACTGCCACCGTGTCCGTGCTGGGGACAGACGGGGGTGTCTTCGCAGCCAGCAGCAGCCTCGATGCACTCCCAAGTTCCTTTCGTATGGATATATGGATATATATATATATTTATTTATTTATTATTTTAACTGAAATAATGCAACGGATTCAGGTTCACCCCCCTTTGCTGTGAGCTGCTCGGTCCTCCACCCAAGGGGTTTATGCCTTTGGGCCTGCCGCCAGGCTCACCCCCACCGAGGGGAAGTGACCCGAGGATAAGAGGAGGAGAGGACACACACCACGACAGGTGACTGGGAGGAGGGCCTACCTCAATGCGACTTTTTTCTAACCCTGAGAACCTAAGGAATTGTGAAGGACTCGGAAGAGGGAGCTGGGGTTAAAGGTCACCGGGCTTTTTATTGCAGTTGAAGCAGACTCGGACAGGATGGTCCCAGCCACGGGAGGGGACAGCCCGGCGGTCGTGGGAGCACTCGTCACAGAAGCCCTGTCCACAGGCGCGGCAGTGGTGCTTGGAGAGTTTGATGCTGAACTCCTTGCGGCAGCTGTGGCAGTGCAGGATCTCGTGGTCGGGCACCCAGTAGGCGGGCCTGGCTGCATCCTTCACCAGGCCTGCGGCAGGAGGAACAACGAGTCAGAACTCGACGGACCCGACACCCGAGTCCCAAGTGGCAGGAAAGCATCCTCAGATGCTTAGTGGCTTGTCATCCTGGCTAACACAATCACCTTCAGTGCATTTAAAAAACACAGATGCCCAGCCTCCAGCCCTGATCATTCAGATGCCCAGCCTCCAGCCCTGATCATTCAGATGCCCAGCCTCCAGCCCTGATCATTCAGATGCCCAGCCTCCAGCCCTGATCATTCAGATGGGGATCTTTGGGGCTGGGCCCAGCCACTGATTTTTACACATCTGCTAAGCTCTCCAGGCGATCCTCAAGTACAGCGGCGCTAAGGCCCACTGGAGGAACTGCGTAGAAGTCTGGACTCTGAAGCCAGACCTTCATTCAATCCCAGTTCCACTGAGCCTGAGTGAAGGAGGAGTGGCAGGATAGAGAGAGGTTACGCAGGGGCTTACTCATCTTTAACAACACCCTCCGAGAACTCTTTATGAGGACAAGAAACAGCACGTTAACGCACTGGCCTGGTGGGTGTGCAGCGAGGGAGCACTAGCTGAGCAGAGGCAGAGCCATCTGGGCCAAAGGGCAGCCCCTGCCTCTCCCACGTACCCCTGGGGGCAGAGGCAATCGGAGCTCAAGCCCAGGCTCATCCGTCTATTCCTACACCTTGGATCCAAAGCTCAGCTGCTCATTTTGTAGGCCACAATGTTTAAATCTGACCCAAGCCACTTTCATCACCACCCACCCAGGAGTCTTTGGTCTCTCCCCCAGTGTGCCAAACTACTCCCAGGCCCGGCCAACACTGCCGAAGTCCTCCACCCACTGGTTGGTGCCCCTCCTCTGGAGCTGGGCAGTGATCTTGAATGCTAAATTAGTAATAGAGTAGTTGATGTGGTAAACGCAGACAGGGATTCCTCAACATGCCTTCCATCTTTGACACTCCTGCCTGCTCCCTCAAATCCAGACAGGCTCAGACTGCAACAGAGTACAGGAGACACACCAGTTGGCAGGCACAAGTCCTAAGAAACTGGCGACTTCTATGTCCCGTCTCTGGAGACATTAGCTCTTAAACCCTGAGCCACCATTTAAGTTCAACTACTATTGGAGAAACCACGTAGAGAAGCCTGGAGGGGTCGTGGAGAGGGAGGGGAGCTGCGCTGAGACCAGCTCCCACCGTTCCACTAAGGCGCCCCTGCATGCAACTGCGGTCAGCCTGGACCTTCAAGGCAGTTCAGCTGCCATCCTGGAATATCAGACAGTAATGCCAGACACCACCATCAGGAGCAGAGTAATTACCCTTCCTGAACTCTAGACCCACACAGTTCTAAGACATAAAATGGCCGGTGATAGGCCTTTACATTTCTTTATGTTTTGTTTTTGTGGTACTGGGGATTGAACCCCGGGGCCTTCTACCTCTGGGCTATACCTCCAGTCCTATTTTTTTATTTTGAAACGATCTCACTAAGGTGCAGATGGCCTCACAAGGTTGCTGAGGCTGGCCGTGAACCTGTGATCCTCCTGTCTCAGCATCCCAAGTACTGCAATTAAAAGCATGTGCCACCACACCCGGCTAGGCCGTTACATTTCGAGGTAGTCTGTAATACAGCACCAGAGGTGTAAGAGAAAGGCCTCCAGGAACAAACAAGACACTACTAGGAGATTCAGCAGAAGCAAACAAATGGAAGAATTTTAACTGATTTCTTGCTGCCCAACTCAATCTAGATCGGCAAGCCTTTGACAAAATGATAGCCCCAAGCACCCAGAAGCCCCTCATCCTGCAGCCACTACACCCAAGATGGACATCGCCAGGCCTACCTAGTGGTATGTCAATGGCTGTCACCACGGCTCCCAAAGTGTTCTGCACAGCTTCGCCCACCTTCCGAGCAATCAGTGTTCCGCCTTCATCGTCCACTTGTGCCTCTGTAACATCTGTGGACAATGAGAAGGAGAAGCTATAGCCTCTACATCATTTCCCAAATGCCAAACTCAGGGGGCCACAGCAGAGAACTTTTGGATTCATCTCCTTAGACCACTGTGCTTGGCCTGCACTGACTGCGGGTCACCCCAGACCCTGAAGCTGGGTGACATCTGTTTTCTTTAACTGCCAACCCTATTTTATAACCAGCCTTCATTTACAGTAAGCCAGAGAAGTTCTGGGACCGCAACCTAGAACTTTCTCCAGGGAGAGGACTCGGAGCAAAACCATCTCTAGTAAATACTGCAGACTATCCTGAATCCAATTGCTATGTGGGTCCTCCTTCCCTTGGAAGCACCTCTGCAGCTCAGAGCGTAAGCCAGGTCCAAACTCCACCCCAGGAACAGCACCCACAGGACTGTACCAACGAAGAGCTTAAAGGATAACTGGCTGAGGCCAGAGGCTCACTTGCTCTCAGGAGAGTGGTATGATTAGGTCCAGGGCTGGGGCAGTGGGAATTTAGTTGAGTGCAAAGGAGGGCAGCTCCCCCTCCACCCTTGCAGTTCGGGGGCCCCACGTTACCTAACTGGACATTCCTGGCGTCATAGCAGTTGTCACACACCCGCACGGGTGCAGGCCCCCAGCCCCGTTCGGGCACGGGCCGAGTCTTGGATGAACAGCTGTCGCAGAAGCCCTCCCCACAGGCCCGGCAGTGATGCTTAGTGTCGTTGTCTTTAAAGGACGTTGCACACTTGTTGCAGCTCTGCTCCAAGCCCAAAACAAAACGGAGAGGCAGGAATCGTACATGTCTGCTCAGACCCAGGGGCAACCAGAACTCAGGGTGGTAGGATGTAGCTCAACCACAACCCAAATTTTCTAGTAATAATAGTTAGCTGAACATGAAAAGGAGGGGGGTAATGAGTTTCCTGTCACCAGGAAACTGTGTGGGCTGAAGCTGGTACACCCTGGTTGTGGCACCCTAGGGACTTCAGTCTCAAGCCAAAGATGAACCTAAATGCCCTCTAAAAGTCTCCATTCTCCAGATTCTGTATCTATGGCTTCAGAACTCTGAGCAACCGTGCCCTCACAGGTCTGGAAGCCAGAACCCACCACCAAGAAAATACTTGCAGAATAACACAAAAGGAAATGGTGAGCAAAGAAGACAGTGACTGCCTCATCCCTACCCTTTCCAACACTCGTGGAGGTAACTGTGCTGGGAGACAAGTTTGCACCTCCTTCAGAGCGCCAGCCTAGCACCAGGCCAAGAGGCACAAGCAGGCTGGGCTGAGCCAGGGATGCAGGGGCAACCTGCACACCATACCAGGATCTGGGAGTTGGGCCTCCAGTAGGCAGGGGCAATCTGGTCTGTCAGCCAGGAAGTCACGGCCTTGGTGGGCCCAAGGCTGAGCTCGGACACCGACTGAGCCATGAAGTTCATCCCATCCAGCAGGCGCTGAGCAGCATTGTTGTTGTCCTTCAGAAACCCATCGGTCTGAAATGAAAATGCAGGGTATCGTCATGCTCTGAATGGAGGAAGGGAGAGGAAGGAGGACGAAGAGTCCGGTGCCAGCTCAGAACCAGCAACTCCCTGTAGGGAGAACAGAGGCAGGGCAGTAAGCTCTCTGGCTTCAAGGCAATACTGCACCAACAAGTCAGCCATGACTTATTCTCATCCAGGTGACCACGAGACCTGATGTGCAGCTGTTTAACTCAGAACTTACTCCTATGATATGGTCAGGAACTCTTGCTCCCAGCTCCTGTAATACCTATATATCTCTAGGAAACCTAAGTTTCCATATGTAAGAGTAAAATCTATTATGTATCTGTCTCCCTGTGAGACTATGAACTCTGAGAACAATGACCTGTCTTATTCAAAGAGCTCAGTTCTGAGCATACTGTACTCAACATATTATGTTGAGCCACACTTGTAATCCCAGTACTTGGGAGGCTGAGACAGGAGGATCACAGGTTTGCAGCCAGCCTCAGCTACTTAGTGAGGTCTCTGCAACTTAGTAAGACCCTGTTTCAAAATAAAGAATAAAAAATGGGGCTGGGGGTATAGCTTGGAGGTAGAATGCCCCTGGGTTCAATCCCCAATTCCTCAAAAAAAAAGTTGAAATAATGGATGAATGAATGAAAGAATGAATAAAAAGCAAGGTATTCTCCTAATCCCCAGGACTATCAGGGAAGCAGCTAAGAGTAAACTACTGTACTACTGTTTTCCTGGAATAGAAACTATCTCACTAATTTACTTCCTCATATTAAGGCCACATTAAATCCTTAGCCCAGGATAGCCTCAATCATCAAGACCATCAGGACCAGGTATGGGCTCCAGACAGAAAACCACACTACAAGCCAGGCGTGGTGGCGCACGCTTGTAATCCCAGTACTTGGGAGCTTGGGAGGCTGAGACAGGAGGATCGCAGGTTCGTGACCAGCCTCAGCTACTTAGTGAGGCTCTCTGCAACTTAGCGAGACCTGTTTCAAAATAAAGAATAAAAAATATGGCTGGGGGTGTAGCTCAGAGGTAGAATGCCCCTGGGTTCAATCCCCGGTACCGCAAAAAAAGAAAAAAAAGAAAACCACACTACAATAACAAATTTCAGTGGGCCCAGAAATTGGAGGAGAGGAATAAGGAAATCCTCAGTTTTCTGTATCTATACAATCCAAGAAAACTCACATGTGGACTGCAGGAGGACTGAGCTATAGTCTGGAACTAGAATATCCCCAAAGGCCCATGTGCTAAGGCTTGGTCCCCAGTCCCAGGTGGGCTCTATGGGAGGTGACGGCAGCTTTAAGAGGTGGGCCTAGGGGAAGCCACGCCCTTGAAGGGGAAAGTGGGATGCTGGGCTCTTCTCTTTTGATCCCTGTCCCTGAGGTAAACAGACTTCCTCCACCACACACTCCCACCATGATGTTCTGTGTAGTCACAGGCTCAAAGCAACAGGGCCAATTAGTGATGGACTGAGACCTCTGACGCTGTGAGCCAAAATAAAACTTTCTTCTTTATAAGTGATTATGTCAGGCATTTGCAACAGTTACAGAAAGCTAACTAATACAGACTGCTAGGCGGGAAGAATTACCCAGCAAGGGAAATAACAGAGAGTGAAATAATTCCCTTAGCAAATACCACTTTGTCTTTTTTTCTATGAGGGAAAAGGGTGCTGGGTTTGTTTGATTTATGAATCATTACAAGCGTGAATTGTGTTTTTTGTTTATTTGTTTTGTTTGTTTGTTTGCTTTGGAGACAGGGTCTTACTATGCTGCATAAGCTACCCTCAAACTCCTGGACTCAAGTGATCTTCTTGCCTTAGCCACCCAAAAAGCTGGGACTGACTGGATGTGGTGGTGTACACCTATAATCCCAGTGCTTGGGAGGCTGAGACAGGAAGATAGCAGGTTCAGGACAAACCTCAGCAATTTAGAAAGACTCTCAGCAACTTGGTGAGACCCGGCTTCAAAATACAAAATAAAAAGGGAGCCAGGCGTGGTGGCGCACGCTTGTAATCCCAGTACTTTGGGAGGCGGAGACCGGAGGATCCGGGTTCGCGGCCAGCCTCAGTTCTCTCTCTCCCTGTCTCTCTCTCTCTCTCCTTAGTGAGGCCCTCCGCAACTTCGTGAGACCCAGTTTCAAAAATAAAGTATAAGGCCGGGCGTGGTGGCACACGCTTGTAATCCCAGTACTTTGGGAGGCGGAGACCGGAGGATCCGGGTTC
>PVJS01043315.1:0-17119 GCA_004027185.1 Glis glis | reverse complement strand
GGAGGAAGAGGAGAAGAGGAGGAGGAGGAGAGGAGGAGAGGAGGAGAAGGAGGAGAGGAGGAGAAGGAGGAGAGGAGGAGAAGGAGGAGAGGAGGAGATGGAGGAGGAGGAGAAGAGGAGGAGGAGGAGAAGAGGAGGAGGAGAGGAGGAAGAGAAGAAGAGGAGGAGGAGTATAAGAGGAGGAGGAGGAGGAGAGGAGGAGGAGAAAATGAGGGAGAGGAGGAGGAGAAAATGAGGAGGAGAAGGAGGAGAGGAGGAGAAGGAGAGGAGGAGAAGGAGAGGAGGAGGAGAAGGAGAGGAGGAGGAGGAGGAGGAGGAGGAGGAGGAGGAGAAGTGGAAGAGGAGGAGGAGGAGGAGGAGGCGGCGGCGGCACCCCCTGGTAATCTGAGCTAAACCGTCGGCTGCTCTCCCCCCCCCCCCGTTTAACTGGATGATGCTCTGATGCTCTGTGCTGTTCAGCTGGGCCCTTGAGCGCAGTGCGGCTCTGTGGACCACGTCTGTAGAGGGAGAAGGGATGGACGCCGAGAGGCAGCCGTTGCGTCCAGGCATCCTTCCCGGGAGCTCAGCAGGCCAAAGGAGAAGAAACAAAGACACCATCCGGCGTCTGCAGCCGCCTTGCACGTTTATTTCGTCGCTGGCACATTTCAAATATCATGAGAGATTAAAATGCTCGCTAGTGTCCTCTCTGTCTTTACCGGGCAAGACCCAGAGGTATTCCCAGCATGTTCTGTTCATGTTACCTGCAGGAAACGTCCACTCCATGTGTCACGTGAATGGTGCTTTTGTTTACCATGCTGTATCTAAGGGGCTGGACTTAGAGTTGGGCTTGATATTGGGAGATGGAGACAGGACGATTCCAGGTTCAAGGCCAGCCTCGGCCACTTAGCGAGACTCTGGGCAACCTACAGAGACTGGGTTTCAAAATAAAAACTAAAAAGGGCTGGGGTGTAGCTTATAGGTAGAATGCTGCTGGATTTAATTCCCAGGACCAAAACAACAAAAATAAAGAGAGCTGGGCTTCAAGCTTGGTGCTTCTTGGTCATTCTGAGGACAACAGGCAGGATATTGACCCTCTCTACATTTTAGCTACATCATTTATAAACTGGATCATAATTAAAATGACTACTTCACAGAGCTGTTGTAGAATAAAACTAGATAACTCATATAATATGCTGGCAAATATAAGACTCATACCAAGAAGGTAATATTCATAATTATAATAAGAATAAATCAAACACAATGTTATATAATAATTATTAAATATTTCAATGTAGCATGGGTTTAAAAATCTCTATTTCTTAATGGTATGATTCAGACCCTACCATTTTTATGTCACATTGTAATCATGTAAAATTAGCTTTTTATTTTTTTAAAAGCCCACCTTGTTAATTTTTCCTAATGAATTATTATAAGTATTTTCAAGTTTGGCACAGTGGTGCATGCCTGAAATCCCAGTACCTGGGAGACTGAGACAGGAGGATCACAGGTTCGCAGCCAGCCTCAGCAACTTAGACCTTGTTCCAAAAAATAACAAACAAATAGGGATGGGAGTGTAACTTAGAGGTAAAATGCCCTTGGGTTCAGCCCCCATTACCACAAAATTAAAATACAATAACAGAATAAATTAAAAATAAAAGCCGAGCATGGTGGCGCATGCTTATAATCCCAGTACTTGGGAGGCTGAGACAGGAGGATCGCAGTTTCACGGCCAGCCTCCATGAACCTTCGGAGCTTAGTGAGGCCGTCCGCAACTTAGTGAAACCCTGTTTCAAAATAAAGAGTAAAAAATAGGGCTGGGGGTGTAGCTTGGAGGTAGAATGCCCCTGGGTTTAATCCCCAGGACCACAATAAAAAATAAAATAAAATAAAATAAATAAAATAAAATAAAATAATAAAATAAATAAAATATAAATAAAATATAAAATAAAATAATAAAATAAAATAAAATAAGCTGGGAGTGTAGCTTAGAGGTAGAATTCTCCTGGGTTAATCCCCAGTACAAGAAAAAAAAAAACTTGAGTTCAGCAAATTTGAGTTTTACAGTGAACATTGTATAGCCACCAAACATCTGTCTGTCTTGTTAATTTTTATGCATTTTAATGCGTAGTGAAACTGACAGTTTCATTGTATTTCTAGAAAGAGCTGAGCCACGCAGCTTAGGAAAGTTGCTGGCAAATTTGCCTGGGCTCCTACAGGCTGAAGAACCTGGTGGCAGAACCCCGCCAGTCCACCCCATTAGACAAGGAGGCTTCTGTGTTGCAGCCGACTCAGATTCCTAGCCCGGTGTGGTGGCGCACACCTGTCACCCCAGCGCTTGGGAGGCTGAGACAGGAGGATCGCAGGTTGGAGGCCAGCCTCAGAAACTTAGTGAGACTCAGCAACCTAGCAAGACCCTGTTTCAAAAAAAAAAATCTTAAAAATAAAAAAAGGTTGGAGGTGTAGCTGGAAGGTAGAATGTCCCTGGATTCAATCCTCATTACCACAAATAAAATAAAATAAAATTTAAAAAAGGTCCAGGAAAGCTTTGTCTGAGACTACCTCTGGAAGGGCTACATCCCGGTGTGTGAGTACAGAGATGATGGACAGTTACCTACCCACATGTCAGAATAATGCAGCCGTTATTTATAGCTGAGGGAAATAAATAAGCAAAGACTATAAGACACACTACCATCACACTGGAGGGTGAGAGAGGACTGCTGGTGTCGCTCTGTGAAGGACTAGCTTTTGATTGTGGCTCTCAATTGGACACAGCGACTACTTCCGGCAAACATTCTACTGCATTACCCTCTCTCCAATCTGGTCCAATTCTAAGCAATGCTTGCCCATTCCTATTTTCTGAGATAAGCAGATATTGTCATATATCTATATCAACTGTCCATCTGTTTCTATCTAGACACACATACAGTCAACCACAATGGTTAGTGGGTGTTTTTTTTTTTAAGTAAATACTAAGCAGTCGTGCATGCCTGTCATCCTAGTACTTGGGAGGCTGAGACAGAAGGATCGCAGGTTGGAGGCCAGCCTCGGCAATTTAGCAAGACTCTCAGCAATGTAGGGAGACCTTATTTCAAAACAAAAGAATAATAAAATAGGGCTGGTGGGTGTAGCTCGGAGGTAGAATGCCTCTGGGTTCAATCCCCACTATCACAAAAGAGTAAAATAAAGTAAAAAAAATACTAAGTGAGAAAATGAAGGAAACAGAGGTCTTTTATGTAGCAAAGTAGCTGCATTAAGAAGAGTGAAGACTTCCAACATAGCTACCGGAATCCCTAGGTTACCCACAGTCAATTCCACAAGAAGTTTTCTAAAATAATTACTCTCTCAAATCAAGAGCCTAGCACAGTTCCCTAAAGCCCTGCCTGCCTTCCTTCCTTCTTATTTCCTCCCTGTTTTCCTTGAGAAGTAGCTACTTTTTCCCACGGGTGAGAGACTGAATTATTTAAGGGGCACACATGTTTTTGAACTTGCTAGAGGATTAACTTTTTAGGAGGTATCACTCACGAATTTTCTTCTGAGTGAAAATTGAGCAAGTTTCTAACATCTGCAAAGAGCAGCTGCGAGTCCCATCTCCCCCACTCGAGTAATTGATTTCAGAGCCTTCTGGCAGCTAGATGACATTTTTTCTGGGTCTTCCAATGTTTCTCTTAAAAATCGCTGGATAGAGAGACACCAGATCGTATGCATTTATAGCAATCTAGACACTGACAACTTCAAAAGGCCACATTTTAAGCCAGGTGGGGTGGTGCGCGCCTGTCATCCCAGTATTTGGGAGGTTGAGACAGGAGAATCACAGGTTCAAGGCCAGCCTCAGCAACTTAGCAAGACCCCCAGTCATTTCGTGAGGCCCTGTTTTGAAATAAAAATTAAAAGGGGCTAGGAGTGTAGCTTGGGAGAGAATAACCCTGGCCAGGACCAAAAACAAAACAAACAAAAACAGAAAGGAAAGAAGGAGGGAGGGAGAGAGAGGGAGAGAAAGAGAAAGGCAGATGGAAGGAAGGAAGGGAGGAAGGAAGGAAAGAAGGGAGGAAGGAAGGCAGATGGACAGATGGACGGAAGGAAGGAAAAAGAGAGAGAAAGAAAGACGGAAGGGAAGAAGGAGAGAGAGAAACAAAGGCAGATGGAAGGAAGGAAGAAAGGAGAGAAAGACAGAAGGAAGGAAGGAAGGAGAGAGAGAGAGAGAAAGAAAGGCAGACGAATAGATGGAAGGAAGGAGAGTGAGAGAGAAAGGCAGACGGATGGACAGAAGGAAGGAAGAAGAGAGAGAAAGAAAGACAGATGGAAGGAAGGAGAAAGAGAATGAAAGGCGGAAGGAAGGAAGGAAGGAAGGAAGGAGAGAAAGAAAGACAGATGGAGGAAGGAAGGAAGGAGAGATAAAGCAGAAGGAAAGAAGGAAGGGAGGGCAGGAGGGAAAGATGTCGCTAGCTACATGGATAGTTTTAACACACACACACTGCAGCTCAGCCACACACACAGAACACATCAGTGGAGGATTTCCGGGTCTGTTCAGAATTGCATAATAATTGACTTGGGACCTGAAGCTCTCCATGTTGACCACGCCGCATCTGTAATCCCAGCATCCCCTGCACCTATTCCAAGCCTCCCTCCCCACCCGCAGCACGAGGCTAGACGGCCTTAGTACCTGCCTTCACAGAAACTTCAGACATATTTTAGAGGTTTGTTCTCTCACAGATGGGAGAGAGGCTACGTCTGCAAGCAGCGAAGGCAGGACTTGAAGCCACCCGGTTTTCTCCATCTCTTCCCCTGTTACCATCTTCTTCCTTTCTTTTTTTGGTACTGGGGATTGAACTCGGGAGCATTCCACCTCTGAGCTACACCTCCAGCCCCTTTTATTTTTAATTTGGAAACAAGGTCTTGCTGGGTTGCTGAGATTCTTGCTAGATTGTTGAGGCTGGCCTCCAACCTGCGATCCTCCTTTCTCAGCCTCCCAAGTCCTGGGATGACAGGCGTGCACCACCCCGCCCGGCTTCCTTTCTCTTTTTTATCTTCTTTTATGCCTTCTTTTTAATCTTCTTTTATACAAGAGCTTTTGATCCAAGAACTTTCCTTTCCCTCTGAGACAGGGTGCTGGTACCTGTGACCTTCTTGCTAGCCATGGTATTAATGGCCTTAACTCCACTGTGATTCTGAACATCAGCACAATACACACATAAGCATAAAAACAATAGCTGGCTGTCTTTCTGCGACAGCCGATGGGACTCAGGGTCAGCAAGAACCACTGGCGCCCTAACCATGAACAATCTGGAATAGCCGATTGGTCCTTTCCTCCGACCTTAATTCTTATCGATTTTTCTCTTGCTTTTACAAACACCTGAAAGGATTTCAAATTGTCTTAAGATGAGGAGCATGATCAGGACATGAAGGTTTCTTTCCCCCCCTTTTTATAATCTTTGATCTTTTGTTTTTTTTTTTTTTCCTTCTGAGCCTCAGCTGAAGATCGTGGCTCACAATGACGGGGAATGGAGGCGAAGGTCGCTGTTTTCTGTGTAGCAAAGTCAAAGGAGACGGTGCGCTGGGACCCTGCTGGATGGGGTTAATAGAGGAACAGGGGGCAAGGATGTGTTTTCTGTCCTTGTAGAGATTCTGTGGCCTCATGTCAGATAAACTTTAGCATATCAGAAATGTTAGGCTGAGATAAGAAGCCAAAAGAGAAAAATAAAAATGTTGCCCAATGAGCCGAGAGGAGTTAGTTGAGTATAATATATAACCTGCTCCTTTCTGTTTTAATGGGGTTCAGTGAGTAATATTGTCAGATAATCAATTATTAAAGTTTTTGAATGAATGTCTTCTCTTTTGGTAGTGTTGGGGGTTGAACCTAGCAGCATGCTACCTCCAAGCTGCACCCCAGCCCTATTTTATTTTTTATTTGGAAACAGGGTCTTCCTGGGTTGCTGAGGGCCTCACTAAGTTGCTGAGGCTGGTCTAGAACCTGCGATCCTCTATACTCAGCCTCACAAGTACTGGGATGAGAGGTGTGCGCTACCACTGGCTGAAAAAAAATGCCTTATATTAGTTATTTTATAAGTTCCAGCATGCAGGAGATCTAAATTGAACTGGCTTAAACATAATGGCTTAAACTAATTCTGTTTTTTTTTTCATTTTTACCTTTGTGTGTGTGTGTGTGTGTGCATAAGCACACATGGTACTGGCGATTGAATCCAGGGGCATTTTACCTCCAAGATACACCCCGATACCAATTTTATTTTTTATTTGGAAACAGGATCTTACTACATTGCTGAGAATCTCACTACTTGCGGAGGCTATCTTTGAACCTGCAATCCTCCTGCCTCAGCCTCCAAGGACTAGGATTATAAGAATGTGCCACAATGCCTCACAGCTTAATTTTTTTTATAAACATAGGAGGGTGACTATTAGTTAAAGTAATCTACATTTCAAAATGAGGAGAAGAGTATGGAATTCCCAATACATGAAAATAATATAGTAATAATAATAATAATTATTATTAATAATTAATAATAATTATTAATTATTATATGGTACTGAAAATTGAACCTAGGTGTGTTTTACCTCTGAGCTATACCACCAGCCCTATTTTACTATTTTATATTGAAACAGGGTCTACCTATGTTGCTCTGGATCTCGTTAAATTGCTGAGGCTGGCCTTGAGCCTGCAATTCTCCTGCCTCAGCTTCCTAAGTACTGGGATTACAGGCGTGCACCACCACACACAGCTCACATGAAAATTATTTAATGTTTGAAGAGATTTAAGTGCCTATTACCATGATTTGGTTATTACCCATTGTATAAATGTATTAGATTACCATAACATACTCCATAAAGATATACAAATATTATAACTCAATAAAACAAAAACAGACACACACACACACAAAAAAAAAAAAAAAAAAAAGCAATATGCAAAGACACACCACACCAAGTGATTTCTTGACATTGAAAGTTGGGACAAATGGTTTTTAAAAATTTTTTTGTGGTACTGGGGATTGAACCAAGGAGCTTTCTATCTCTGAGTTACAACCCCAACCCCTTTTTTTGTTTTGTTTTTGAAACAGGATCTCGCTAGGTTGCTGAGAGTTTTGCAACATTGCTGAGGCTGTCCTCAAACTTATGATCCTCCTTTCTCAGCCTCCCAAGTACTGGGATTACAGGTGTGTGCCACTATGCCTGGCAAACTGCTAATTTTTGGCCAGGCATGGTGGCGCACACTTCTGATCCCAGTATTTGGGAGGCTGAGACAGGAGGATCTGGGTTCACGGCCAGCCTCAGCTACTTAGTGAGGTCCTCCACAACTTAGTGAGACCCTGTTTCAAAATGAAGAATAAAAATAGGGCCTGGGGTATAGCCTGGAGGTAGAATACCCCTGGGTTCAACCCCAGTATGGCCAAAAACAAAATGCTAATTTTTAAATCACACCTGCATGGGTTGGGTCCAAGCCCCTCTACTTACTAGCTGTGTGACCTTGGATAAATTATTCAGGTTTTCTGAGTCTCAAAGCAATATCAAAGAACTTGCGGCTGGTTGGATAATGTACAAGGTAGAACTGGATATTGAACTAAGTTCTACCAAATAATGCCTCTGCACTTACACTTTCTTCAGACAAGGAGAATGAAAAGATGAACTGTGTTATGGTTATGGAATGTCCCCTGAATAACTCATTTACTAATGCTCTTCAGAGTGGATGTAATTAAGTCATGAGGGTTGTAATCTTATCAGTAGATAAATCCATTGTAGTGGATTCACTGGGTGGTCACCTAGGCGGGTGGGGTGTGGAGAAGGTGGGTCCCTGGGCTGTGCCCTTAGGGACTGTGCTTTTGTCTTTGAATCCCCTTGCTTGCTAGCTCTCTCTTGCTTCTGGCCTCCATGATGTGAGAGCAGAGCCCTCGCTCTCTCCCTCTCTCTGCTTCCCGCCACCAGGCCCTGAGCTCCACAGACCCAGCCTCACATGGACTGAACCCCAAAATCTCCAAGAAAACTATAATCAAATAAATCTTCCTCCCTCCAAGTTTCCTCCCTCTAAGTGGTCAGTGCTTTTGGATTATAGCAATGAGAATGTTGGCAGACAAACCGTAATAGTCAGAACACTTGGGTCAATTATTTTATGTCTGGGTCTCAGTTTACATGCCTACACAATGTGGGGGTTTTGTTATATGTGGGGTCTATTCCAGATACAGTATAGCAGCAGTAAACATTTACTGACTGCTCAGTGAACCCAGACACATTTAAAGTGTTTCAGAATATGATAGCGATACATGCATATCCATATGTAGAGCAGCACAATTCACAATAGCCAAACTATGGAAGCAACACAGGTAATCATCAACAAATGAATGGATCACAAAACTGCGGTATATATGCACAGTGGAATTCTACTCAGCCAGAACGAAGGACAAAATTATGTCATTTTCAGGAAAATGGATGGAACTAGAGAATATTATGCTCAGTGAGATTATCCCTTCTCAGAAAGTGAAGAGTTGTGTGTTTTCTCTCATGTGTGGAAGTTAGAGAGAAACTGGGTAACCAAAGAGACCTCAGATAAAGGAATGGAGACTCTAATTACACGATGGAGGGGGCGTAGGGAAGGTACGAGGGGGGAAGTTGGCATAACGAAGGTAACCGTTTAAATAATGCTATGCACGTATATGAAATTATCAATACCAATCTCAATGATATATATGGGGAAGGGTGTGGGTTCTAGAGGGAAATGCTCCAAGAGTTGTGTGCACGTACATTCCTATCGCTCTATACGTCAATATGGTATATAATTACAAAGTGCCAATAAAGGTATAGAAATGAAGTGTGGTCCGTGAATAACTTTGCATTATCATCACAATGGCTTATGAAACTAGGGCCATTATTTTCCCTGTGTTAAACACAGGAAACAGAGCAGTAATGTAACTTGAGCAAGGTCACACAGTAATTAAGTTCAGGCTTTGAGCCCGATGATCATTCTTCAGCACGCTCACTTTAAAACACTACACTCTATTTATACAGGGTCTGCTACCATGTATGTTCTTCACTAGCTCAAATCCTTTTGAAGTAGGAAATAATATTAGCGGAACATGCTTCTGAAGTGAAATGCTACTATGTTATGGTCAGATAAAGAATGGGGCTGAAGAGCTCTGGGTTGATATATTTAAGTCATGAGGGTTGTAAATTCATCAGCTTGTAATTCCATTGTAATGGATTTACTGGGTGGTCACCTAGGCATGTGGGGTGTGGCTGGAGAAGGTGGGTCCCTGGGGTGTGGCCTTGAGGACTGTGCTTGTGTCTTTGAATCCCCTTTCTTGCTTGCTGGCTCTCTCTGCTTCCAGCCTCCATGATGTGAGAGCAGAGCCCTTGCTCTCTCCCTCTTTCTGCTTCCTGCCACCATGTCCTGAGCTCTGCAGACCTGGCCTGACATGGATTTAACCCTGACATCTCTGAAAACTGTGAGCAAATAACTGTTCCTTCCTCTAAGTTGTGTGGCCAGTTGTTTTGGATTACAGCAGTGAGAATGGTTGACTGAGACATACCGTAAGCAACAAAAGCCTCACCCAGTATCCTGCCATGACAGAAATCCAGTTCATCTTACAAAGCAACCTATTCCTTCTTCCTGGGATGACACTTCTCACTTGCATAACTTTAGAGGGTCACACGATCAAACTCTACACCAATATTAACAGGAATGTGTAAATGACGATAAATCTGTCTCCCCTGCGCACAGATCCCAGGAAGAGCACTGGCAATCTCATAAAAACCATTATTAGAAGATAAAACAGCACTATGAAGTCAAGAGGGATTAATGGATGGGCAGTAAATCTGGTAGAACTTGAATGAGGAGATTTGTATTTAATGTTATTTTAGAATTCGCCTACATAGAACCAGGGTCCCACTGATAAATTATACTGGTCATGAATGCACTTGACTGCCCAGCTCTTCATAAAAGGAACAAGTGGAGCACTTTACCAGGATTTTTTTTTGGTAGCTTTTTTTTTATTAAGGGAAAGCAAAAGCAAATAATATGAGGCAAGAATAGAAAGAATTGGTTGCTCCATCTCTAAGCCAGACCTTAAAATATTTATGTCAAACACAATCCTCTTGGTTCTGTGTGTGTGTGTGTGTGTGTATGTATGTTATTGAGAATTGAAACCCAGAGGCATTCTACCTCTGAGCTATACATCCCAGCCCTATTTTTTTAAATTTTAAAACAGGATCTCAGTAAGTTGTGGAGGGTCTCGCTAATTTGCTAAGGCTGGCCTTAAACCTGCGATCCTCCTGTCTCAGTCTCCCAAGCACGGGGATCACAGGTGTACGCCACCACACCCGGCAATCCTCTTGGTTTTACACAGCAATAGCGAAACTGTTTTCTTTAGGACCAGAGACAAAATATGTTAAAGTCTTGCATAAATTCCCTTCTCTACTTACTCTCAATCTGAGAAAACTAGGTCACTAGGGCAATGGGAGATATGAGGAAGGAGCTTTTTTTTTATTTTGTGGTACCGGGAATTGAACCCAGGGGCATTCTACCTCCGAGGTACATCCCTGGGACTATTTTTTTTTATACTTTATTTTGAAACCGGGTCTCATGAAGTTGCAGAGGGCCTCACTAAGTAGCTGAGGCTGGCCGCGAACCCGGATCCTCCTGTCTCTGCCTCCCAAGTACTGGGATTACAAGCGTGCGCCACCATACCCGGCTGAGGAAGGAGCTTTGTGATAAGACATCAGATCAAAGTAGAAGCACAGAATTCAACTCCATATTTCTTGAAGATCAAAGTCCTGTTTTCAGCAAAATACCCAAGATCAAAATATGAAGATATGAATCATTTAACAAGAACAGATTTGAAAATATGTCATCATGCACATCATACTTTTAAAGTCCAAAACCTCACTACTGTGTGCCACCTAAGAGGCATCTTCGCAAACTCTCATAGTTAACCACACAGAGCTCCACAGAGCCTTTGAAATCTTTCTGTCTCTCTATTTCTCTTTCTCCTGCCTCTCCTTCTCCTTCTCCCTCTCCCTCTCCCTCTCCCTCTCAATCTGTGTATGACTCACAAGAAAAATATCTCACTGCTGGGCATGGTGACGCACACCTGCAATCCCAGTACTTGGGAGGCTGAGATGGGAGGACTACAGGTTGGAGGCCAGGCTCAGCAATTGAGTGAAGTCCGTAGATACTTAGTGAGACCCTGTTTCAAAATAAAAATAAAATTGGGGGCTGCAGGTGTAGCTTGGTGGTAGAATGCCCCTGGATTCAATCCCCAGTACCACAAAAATAAATAAATACATAAATACATAAACACATAAATAAATAGACAAATAAATAAATTCAGAAATACAGAAATACATACAGAAATAAATAATAGGATTGGGGTGTAGCTCAGAGGTAGAATGCCCCGGTTCAATCCCCAGTATCACAAAATCAATCAATCAATCAATCAATCAATGAACACATACACACACACACACATACATACATACATACATACAGAAATAAATAATAGGCCTGGGGTGTAGCTCAGAGGTAGAATGCCCTGGTTCAATCCCCAGTACCACAAAATAAATAAATAAATAAATACACACACACACACACACACACACACACACACACACATACATAAATACATACACACATAAATACATACATATATACTGAAATACATACAGAAATAAATAATAGGACTGAGGTGTAGCTCAGAGGTAGAATGCCCCTGGGTTCAATCCCCAGTACCACAAAAATACATACATACATACATATATACATATATACATACATATAGAGATAAATAATAGGGCTGGGGGTATAGCTCAGAGGTAGAAATCCCTGGGTTCAATCACCAGTACCACAAAATAAATAAATACATACATACCTACATACATATATACATACAGAAATAAATAAATACAGAAATAAATAATAGGTCTGGGGCTGTAGCTCAGAGGTAGAATGCCCCTGGGTTCAATCCCCAGTAGCAAAAGAATAAAATGAAATAAAGAATTAATTCTGCAACTGTTGGTTTGAATATCCATACTATACACACTGGGCAGGAGGAAGCTCCAACGTTTACAGTTCACTCTCTTCAGAGGGACCCGTTTTATTAGGTGATATTAAGGCCTGTGTAGCTCGCCGGGCCATACGGAAGGTAAACCAGCGAAAGGAAATGTATCATAGCCTCGCTCTGACTTCTCCCGGCTCCCTGTGCGAGGCACGGCATCTCCTCGGAGCAGACTTCACAGCGTTTCTTCTCTAATTAGACTCTCTCAATTTCCTCCCACAGAGAAATGACCTTGCATTGCACAGTTCTTTCATTGCTAGCTAAAAAAAATGCTTTCTTGTGAGATTTGCAGCTCGTCTGCATTTCTCAGACCCAGTCCTCCGACGGCAAGGGCACACTTAAGAATGTGCTTTAGAATGAACACCATAAATAAACATGGCTAGCCTCCTCCTCTTGAAAGCATTTGAAATTCTGAGAAACATATTTGGCTTTCGGTGGGAACATTGGAACTCTTTCAGAGGGAGCCAGAAAGTCCTCCTTAGTTTGCCTGCTCTGATGGACTTACTCTAAATTCTCTCAAAATTTACAGGTGTACCTGTTATCCCAGTACTTGGGAGGCTGAGACAGGAGGATCGTAGGTTCAAGGCCATCCTGAACAACTTAGGGAGACCCTCAGCAACCTAGTGAGACCTTGTTTCAAAATAAAAAAATAGCCGGGCGTGGTGGCGCACGCTTGTCATCCCAGTCCTTGGGAGGCTGAGACCGGAGGATCCGGGTTCGCGGCCAGCCTTAGCTACTTAGTGAGGTCCTCTGCAACTTAGTGAGACCCTGTTTCAAAATAAAGAATAAAAAAATAGGGCTGGGGGTGTAGCTTGGAGGTAGAATGCCCCTGGGTTCAATCCCCAGTACCACTAAATGAATGAATGAATGAATGAATAAATAATAGTAAAAGGGCCGGGGGTGAATCTCAGCAGTAAAATGCCTCTGGGTTCAATCCTCAGATTCCCCAGTATCCCCCACCCACCAAATACACATCCCAAACAAACATATAAATAAACCAACAACAAAAATGCCACTAAGCACAAATAGTAATCAGACATGTTGTAAATCGTTTCCTTAAAATAAAACCTTCATTTAAAACTAAGATTATGATTGAGATAGTCTGACCTTCATCAGTGAATCTAAAGATTGAGATGAGTATATGACATATTCTTTCTAAGTAATTTTAATCCCAGGATGAGTACATGTGTTCACTCCGGAATACAGTGTGCTTTACTGCTGGAGACACACAAATTAGAAATTCTGTGAAACAGTAAATGCCAAATGTCCACTTGTCTTCGTAAGTCATCCAAGAAAGATTATTTTCAAAGAAGAAAACGAGCCAGCCATGGTGGCACAAGCCTGTAATTCCAGTAATGGGAGGCTGAGAAAGGAGGATCACAGGTTAGAGACCAGCCTCAGCAATAGGGCTGAGCAACCTAATGAGCAACCTAATGAGACCCTGTTTCAAAACAAAACATAAAAAGGTCTGGGGGTGTAGCTTGGAGGTAGAATGTCCCTGGGTTCAATCTCCAGTACCACCAAAAATAAATGAATAAATACATACAAACTCTTTATCTTTCTATCTCTAAATTTGACTTTCTTTTTCTGTGATATGTAACTATTTTGCTCCTGCAAAAAGAGTAAGATAAGGCAAAAGAATAAAATAAGATTAAACATCTGCTGGATTTATTCACACAAAACAAAGTTATTACATGTTGACTTCTCAGAACATGGGTGTTTGAAAAGCACACTCTACAATGAAGTGGGGTGTAGCTGCCTCCCCCCTTTTTTGTGGTACTGGGATTGAACCCAGGGGCATTCTACCTCCGAGCTCCACCCTCAGTCCTATTTTTTATTCTTTATTTTGAAACAGGGTCTCACTAAGTTGCGGAGGGCCTCACTAAGTAGCTGAGGCTGGCCTCCAACCTGCCATCCTCCTGACTCAGCCTCCCAAGTACTGGAATGACAGGCCTGTGCCACCATGCCCCCCGCTCAGCTGCCCCTCTTATGACAAACACACACACACACACACACACACACCACATCTGCAAAGGCTACCACTGAAGATGGAAACAGATCAAACTAAAAAAGAGGCTCTTCACTACCTAAAGTCCCTGTTAATCGACAGTATCCTCGTTCCCATGCCTCAGTGCTTACGTTTATTGGCAACATCATCAACAGAGGACGCTCAATACTTTTAAATATTTCTTGTTGAAGAAAATAAGCCTAGTCAGGCGTGGTCTTGCACGCCTGTCATCCCAGTGCTTGGGCAGCTGAGACAGAAGGATCCTAGGTTCAAGGCCAGCCTCAGCAACTTAGTGAGGCCCTCCGTAGCTTAGCGAGACCATTTCAAAATAAAAAATAAAATTGGGCTAAGGGTGTGGCTTGGAAGTAGAATGCTTCTGGGTTCAAACTACAGTACTAAAAACAAAAAGCCCATCTTTTATATCTTTTAAGAATAACAAAATACAAAAATCACCAGAAATCTTGAAAATAATAATTTTTTTTTTGCAGTACTGGTGATTGAACCCAGGGGCATTCTACCTCCGAGCCATACCCCCAGCCCTATTTTTATTCTTTATTTTGAAACAGGGTCTCACTAAGTTGTGGAGGGCCTCACTAAGTAGCTGAGGCTGGCTGCGAACCTGGATCCTCTGGTCTCAGCCTCCCAAGTACTAGGATTACAAGTGTGTGCCACCATGCCCAGCTTTTAAGGCTTTTTGACTATTTTTTTTGTTTCTTGTGGTACTTGGGATTGAATCCAAGAACATTCTACTTCTGAGCTATATCCCCAGCTCTATTTCATTTTTTATTTTGAAACAGGGTCTCACTAAGTAGCTGAGGCTGGCCGCGAACCCGGATCCTCCTGTTTCAGCCTCCCAAGTGCTAGGATTACAAGCCTGTGCCACCACGCCCAGCTTGTGAAAATAATTTGACTTTGCTATTTTCTGTCTTACATAAAGAAAGGTTTAGGCTATGACATGTTAGTACCTGTTTCAGAAACAATCTTGCTATGCTTCTGTGATCAAATAATTTCCTTAAATCACACGACAAACCAAGTTTTCAAAAGCTTTTAAAATTGTGGACGCAGCCAGGCATGGTGGTGCATGCTTATAATCGCAGTACTTGGGAGGCTGAAACAGGAGGATCCTACTTTGAGGCCAGTCTCAGCAACCTAGCATAATTGCGTTTCCAAACAAAAATTAAAAAAGGACTGGAGGTATAGCTTGGAGGTAGAATGCCTCTGGGTTCAATCCCCAGCACTACACACACACACACACACACACACACACATCATAAATCAAATCTAGTTAAAGAAGGTATCAAGTAGAAACTCTTTTGTAGCATTTCCTATTAATTGCAAGTTTTGGTCTGTTTCTTGCAAACCTATTTAATTCCCGATTAGCAGAACACTAATGAACAAGAGGATTTACATAACCATGTGACGACGGGTCTCTGAGATACAACCCAAGGTTCAAGTGTGAAGGTAGATATTTTATTTTCTACCAAGGAGGAAAGATTTAGGTTCTGTGGAAGGCTCATTCTTTTCTCTGATGGGAAATAAATAACTAGTATTCCTCAGGGCAGAAACTAAACTCTAACGAGGAGAAAGAAAGGACAGACTTATACTTTGTCTTCTCCTAGGCACCGCGATTGATCCCTGGGGACACTGGCTTTACCTGGGCCACTCTAATTGGCCTCTCATGGAATTTCTTTTCTCCTAGGTGGAACGGGTAGTCAGATCTTACAATGGGGGGGGGGCAGACGTTTAACAAAAAAGGAAAAAGAGAAAAATAAAAACAAGAACAGAGAGAGAGAGAGAATGATCGCTCTTTAGGAGATGTGCCCGGCTTCGTTATGTGCCACAATTTCCTAATGATAGAAAGAATAGTCCAACTTGTTTCAGAAAGATTCCAGCACGCTAAAGAAAAGGGTTCGCGTGGAATACACCCGGTCTTCTTCAAGATTAGCACTCTGTTTTTGCATTTCATTGTTTGAGCAACTACATTACAAACGTTTTTCCAAGAATTCATGCATTCGCTATTAGCAAAGACCAAGACGAGAGTCCTCAGGTTCTAACTTATAATTACCAAGTCGCAGTGACTTTCCTGTGACTCTTTTCTCTCTCAAAGGGCAAGAGAGAGAAAAATGAGCCGGAGAAAAATGACCAAGACGCCATGCTTACATTATGCCAGGATTCTCTCTCAGATTCTTGAGTAGCGCAAATAATTGTGGTAATTCGCCAAAAACCTTGAAGGTCTCAAACAAAGGTTCAAGCCCTGAGTGCCAAGTCGCATCACCTGGTGGACTTTTAAAATTCGTGATGCTCAGAACCCACCTGACTCATTAAATCAGCACTTCTGAGCGTGGCCCTCGGGCGCCTGTGTGTTTTAAAGGTTCCCAGGTGATTTCAGTGTGTGCTCAAGCAGAAGCCGCACAGAAAGAGGAATTTGCCTCACGTCCATCCCCCGGCACGTGAGGACTTGACTCGTGGAGTTCACACACATACAGGTGGCGTTAGGCACTGTCGAGCGCTTGTCGAGAATCGTTTCCTTAAAACAATTACTTAAAAGAAATCTGTGAGATAAGGATTTATTATCATCGCCACGGAGAGACTACACAACACAGGCTGAAGAAAGGTCAAACACTCTTCTAAGTTTACACATTTAGTGAGTTGGGGGAAAAACTGCACCGTCTCTCCCAAACACACACATATAATTTACATCCCTTCTCTATCTATATAAACATACATATATATATATCCCTTCTCTCTCTCTCTCTATATATATATATATATACACACACACACCATATATATATATCTATATATATCCCTTCTATATATACACACACAATACACACACACACTCAAACTATCCAGAGAAGTGTGTGTGTATACACATTATATATATATATATATATCCATTATATCCATATATATATCCCTTCTCTACATATCTATATATACATACATATATACCCCTTTTCTCTCTCTTTCTATATATATACACCATATATATATCCCTTCTATATATACACACACTATATATATATATATACACATACATATGAACTATCCATAGAAGTGTGTGTATACACATTAT
>PVJS01043314.1:0-17118 GCA_004027185.1 Glis glis | reverse complement strand
GGGGGGGGGAGAGAGAGAGAGAGAGGGAGGGAGGGAGGGAGAGAGAGAGAGAGAGAGAGAGAGAGACAGAGATGAGGCTGGCTGCGAACCCGGATCCTCCAGTCTCCACCTCCCAAAGTACTGGGATTACAAGCTTGCGCCACCACTCCCGGCTTATCAGAGAACATTCTCCACAATGCATTCTTGTGTGCATGTGCAAATGTTTCTGAAGGATAGGAGCTGAGAGGTTGAATTGCTAGGTCGTGGGTTGTGCACATTAAACGTTTTAGAATCAACCTGACATTTTCTAAAGTGGCTTGTACAGTTCTCACTCCTCTTCAGTAGTGTGCGAGACCATCTACTCATATGGTCACTCAGCAAGTATCTTTGAGTGCCTTCCAATTCTAGATGCAGTGAACGGGGGAAAAATCCATTCCCTTATGGAACTAATAATTAAAATGGTCATAACATTTAACTTGCCAATTTGATGGGTGAAAGTTTCACTGTTGTTTAACTCTGTCATTTACGTTAATTCTTTTGGGACCCTTTTTAACAGGTGGAAACCAGGTAGCTCACCACCAGAGTGGGGACAGTGACAAATCTCGAGTTGTAGGTGGATCATGAAGGCATTTAATCAGTGACACAAGACAGCAGCCACTGTGGGATGGGACCAGGGGGAGGTGGGAGAAGAAACTGGCACCCTCAGATAGTGTTCAAAGGGACCTGGGAATCATGGGTGTGCAATCAAACAGGAACATACTCTCCCCAACTCTTTGGCATTCTCCTCTCCAAACATATCAAATGTATGTAAATGTATAGGGATACAATGGATTTTTAGACTCACTGTCAAATTTAGTAGCAATCTTTGGGGGATAAAAATGATATCACATTCAATTCCTTCATCTTGTATTTCAGAAATGCAAACATAAAAAGGAACCGTGTCTTAGCATTGAGGATACATGGTACCCCTTTTTGACTGAGCGGGTGTAATGATCTGCTTTCGGTTCCTTAAAAAGGTTCAACATTAGAGTGAACGGGAATGGGGATGTATCACAGGGTTTGATCTTCCAGCCTCCTCTCCCCACGTTTTACCCCATTTGAGCCTATGTCAAAGAGAACCTTTACTTTGAGCAGCCACTCTTGTTGCTGGGGTGATGCTGAAAGTGCCACTTACACGGGGAGAACTGGGGTCAGGGGTCAAAGGTCAGAGAAGCATTTTTAGAAATCATTTCGGCATATGGCAATTGTTGCAAAATTTCTTCCTGGTCAGTGGCTTGAGAGTTAGTCCAAGTATGGCAGCAATAATCACCAACTTTGTTGGTATGCTGTATGGCCTACCCAGTGCTTAAGGATGCATCTTTACTTATGCGTACAGCAACTCAGAAGGAAAGTAATGCTATCATTCAAGAGGAAGAACCAGGTTTAGGGTATACTGTTAGAAAAAGGCAAAGAGCTGGGCCTGGAGGCCAGTTCTGCTGACTCTGAGCTGAGCACCTGCCTCATCCGCCCTAAGGGGAAAGGGGGCAGGTCTAGGGACCTGGCTATCTAGGGTTCACCTGTTGCCTTTTCTCTCACTCCTGCAGGGCTTCAGGACAATCCCTGGGTGTGTGACTGCCGACTGTATGACCTGGTCCGTCTGCTGGATGGCTGGGCCCCTAACTTGGTCTTCATTGAGGCCAGACTGAGGTGTGCCAGTCCGCGCAACCTGGCTGGAGTGGCCTTCAGCCAGTTAGAGCTTAGGAAGTGCCAGGGCCCAGAGCTCCGTCCGGGAGTGACCAGCATCAGGTCCCCTTTGGGCAGCACAGTATTGCTACGTTGTGGAGCCACCGGAGTCCCTGGGCCGGAGATGAGCTGGAGGAGAGCCAGCGGGCGCCCACTCAATGGCACAGGTGTGTGAGCTATAGGGACTTCTGTGCTGAGCCCCTGGCCTGGGGCAGGTGGACTGGCACCCCAAATAGGAAGTAGGTGGGGTCAGAGGGAAGTAGTCTAAGCCAGGCTGGGCCCCATCTGTCTGAATGGAGTTGGATAGGATCTCACCAGAGGCAGAGTATGGGGGCAGAGGATTTCATGATGCCAGTGGCTCTCGATCTGTTCTGTTACAACCCACTAGCCACTGTTTTGGAGACTTAGGGCCCATATTGGGAGGAAAAAAAATCTGAATTTTTGGTAGAAGACACTCTCTTATTGTATTTAATATTTACAGTAAGTTTTCTAGTTGTAAATGTTAATCCAGGAATAATTAATTATATGAGTCACCATCTATTGTGCTCCTCATGTGGGCCTATCACTGTGGTAAGTGAATTATGCCCATAATGTCATTGAATTTTAAAGTGCAACTCAATTATCCTTGCTTTGCACACACGTACATGGAGGGTCTAAGTAGCTAAATGCTTGGCCTACATCACCCAGCCCATGTAAGGAGCCAGAATTCCAACACATTCTAACTAACTCCATGGTGTGTACTATTTTGGCTAGGCTGTACGTGCAGAGATGGTTTGTCTCTGTCATGGGATAGTGGGGAACAGGAGTCACAGCCATCCACAGGCAGAGAGAGGTTGAGGAGAAATGATTTCTTAGCACCTAACTAGAAAACCTCATGCCTCCTCCCAGCTTTCTTCTGTGTCTCCCTGAACTAGCTGGCAACTGTTGCTCTAGAGAAGTAGGTCTGGAATCATTTACAAACAAAATGGTACATAAAGCTCCACTATGTTTTACAAACAGGAAGGTGAATATGCTCCAGCTGAAGCAGCAGTGGGGTGGGCAGGGGTGGGCAGGGCACTTCCAGCTGGCTCTCTGACTCATGCCCCCCACAACCCACCTACCCGCAATGTACCTGCCTGCTACCCCTGAGTGTCACCTCTGCAAAGCCCCAGAGTCCGAACAACACACATTGAACATCTCAGATTTGGAAGCAGTTCAATCTTAGGCTCTGTCTCAGCCTGGAGCTCCAGGGACTCCCCCAAATTTGAGTCTAGGTAATCTTGATCCTCTTGGCTAGTCTAAGCCGGGTTATACTATCAGGGCAAGGAGCTGGACCTTGAGTGACTTGAAAGCTGAATGCCTGCCAGTGTTTCCTTGGGATGGCAGGGTGTCCGGTGCAGCTGCGTGCAGCCGGGGCATGAGCTTGGCCCTGGAAGGAAGCTGGAGGCAGGGCGATGATCCCATTCCCTCCCCCACGTGTGCCTCTTCTCCCCACAGTGCACCAGGAAGTCTCCGGTGACGGCTCCAGCTGGACTCTGCTGGACCTTCCTGCCGTGTCTCACCTGGACTCTGGAGACTACATCTGCCAGGCCAAGAATTTCCTGGGAGCCTCTGAGACTCTAATCTCCCTGTTCGTCACGGAGCCCCAGACTCCCACAGAACACAGCGGGAGCCCAGGGGCCCTGTGGGCCAGAACAGGCCAGGGGCCCGAAGCCGCTGCTTACAACAGCAAGCTGGTGGCCAGGCATGTCCCTCATGTTCCCGAGCCTGCTGTCCCGGCCTCGGGCCCCCCCGTGTCCAGCATGAAGGAGGAGCTGGCCCTCCAGCACTTCCAGATGGGTGCCCCGGGAGAGCTCGGGGAAGGGCAGGCCGAGCCCCAGGAGGCCCGGATGGTGAGGTCGCTCAAGGTGGTGGGGGACACTTACCACAGCGTGTCCTTGGTGTGGAAGGCCCCCCAGGCTGGGAACACAACTGCCTTCAGTGTCCTCTACGCCGTCTTTGGGCAGCGCGACATGCGGCGCGTGATGGTGGAGCCTGGAAAGACCAGTGTCACCATCGAGGGCCTGGCGCCCGAGACTAAGTATGTGGCGTGCGTCTGCGCGCGCGGCCTGGTGCCGCGGAAGGAGCAGTGCGTCATCTTCTCCACCGACCAGGTGGTGGACGCCGAGGGCACCCAGCGGCTCATCAACATGGTGGTGATCAGCGTGGCCGCCATCATCGCGCTGCCTCCCACGCTGCTCGTGTGCTGCGGGGCTCTGCGGAGGCGCTGCCGCAAGTGCCGAGCGCAGGGCTCCTCCGAGGCCACCGGCGCCTACGTCAACCTGGAGAGGCTGGGCCACAGCGAGGAGGGCTCGGAGGAGCTGTCCCGGCACAGCCTCAGCGAGGCCGACAGGCTGCTCTCGGCCCGCTCCAGCCTGGACTCGCAGCTCCTGGGGGCCAGGGGCGGCAGACGGATCAACGAGTACTTCTGCTGAGGACAAGCTCCCCTGCTTGCACCTGCACGGACCACTCTTCCTTTCCGAGACACCAGACTGTGGGCTACCTGCTTTTATGGCTTGGTACCTGATTAACTCATACATTTACATCAACAACAGCTAACACTTACTAAGCACTTACCTTATGCCAGGAAATGTTCTGAATTCTATGTGTGCATTAACTCATTTACTTCTTCTAACGACCATCTGTAGCAGGCACCACTCTGCTCTCCATTTTCCTGGAGAAGAAACAGGGAGGTTAGGAGATTTGCCTGTATCAGTCAGTTTTTGCTGCATAACAAATAAAAACAAAAAGCTCCATGGTATATGGTAAAGAATAATCATGTTCACATTCACGGGTCTTTAGGTTGACTGGAGTGCTTCAACTTTGTGTGTCCCATTTAGGCTGCCTGGGGAAGGTTTTTCTCATGGTGTTATGATGTCAGATGACATCAGAGGAAAGAGCAAAATCACGTGATGCCTCTTAAGTTCTTAGTTCAGAACTGGTAAAATGCTGCCTGGCATGGTGGCACACGCTGTAATCCCAGTACTCGGGAGGCTGAGACAGGAAGATCCCAGGTTCCAGGCCAGCCTCAGTAACTTAAAGAGACCCTTGTTTCAAAATAAGAAAAAAATTTTTAAAGGGCTGGGAGTGCAGCTTGGGGGGTAAAATGCCTCTGGGTTCAATCCCCAGTACCCCTGCCCCCCAAAAAGAATTGGCACACTGCCCCTCTGCCCATATTATACCTGCCAAAATAAGTCTCATGGCCAAACTCAACTTTTAACAGGTCACACAAGGATACTTCTCCCTCAGAGGTGATAGTGGAACATAAAATATCTGCTGAACAGGGATCTGATTTACTACATTGTCTACAATTACAGCAATGGCAGCTCTGGAACGGGACCAGGCATTTGGTCCCCACTGACAGTAGTCCCTACCGCTCTTCTATACTGTACCTTTCTTACATTTATGCAAAATCATAGGCACTCACACATAGTGTCTCTGTACATTAGCTGTATGTGTACACACACACAGCGCTCATCCACACTGTGCCCTACTGAATTCTAACATTTATTCTCTGGGTGCTATTCTGCCTACAGATGGTCATTTGATTTTCAATAAATTCTGTAGATTTGGACAATGCCCAAGAGACCACTGCCCATTTGCTTTCAGCATGTCTGGCTGGAGAAATTGGAGTGACCCTCTGTGGCAGAGGTCACTCATACCCAGTGCTGTCTGGCACCCAGCTCAGCGCTGCTCTCATGTCACAGCTTTTGTGAACTTCCTGAAATTTGCCTGGGTTTCTGAGAGTGTCTCAGAGCCTTCCTGGTCACTCAGCAAGCCACTCCCGAGGAGGATTCTTGTTCAGCCTAAAGCTGGAACACCACTGAGGTACTGTCTCTGTGCACAGGAGAAAGAGACTGTTCCCAGCAGAAGGCTCAGTTTCTTGCTTGTCTACGAAGCTGGGCTCCAACAAAGGGGACTTCCAAGGTGCCTGGTGTCAAGTCTTTGGGGTAGCAACTGAGGACATTTGGGGAAAGCAAGTGACCTGAGGACATTATTTTGCTACCATCATGCAGAGACTCTACATCATACGAAAAGTCACTAGATATAAATCAGTGTGATACAGTGATCCCTAAAGTTATTGTATTTCCCTTCACATTTACAAAAGACCTTACCACATGCTTCCGCCAGTGTTCTCACATTTGATGCTGACAATAGCCAGCTACAGAGGCTGGACTATTTGATTTGACAGACGAGAAAACAGAATCAACGAGTTGAATGATTTATAATATACAGAGAAGTGATTTCTTTCGGAATCTAGGTCTTTGACATCATTTTGGCCAGACTGAGGTTCTTTATTCAGCATTGATCTCTGAAATGCAGTCTACAGCAGGTTCACTACAAAAGAAATATTTATACAAGCTGGGTGTGGTGGCGCACGCTTGTAATCCCAGTACTTGGGAGGCTGAGACCGGAGTATCTGGGTTCGCGGCCAGCCTCAGCTACTTAGTGAGGCCCTCTGCAACTTAGCGAGACCCTGTTTCAAAATAAAGAATTAAAATAGGGCTGGGTGTAGCTCGGAGGTAGAATGGCTCTGGGTTCAATCCCCAGTACCACAAAAAAGAAAAGAAAACCAGATAGCCAATATTTTGGACTCTGTTACTGCTACTCAACTTGCTGATGGAATGCAGAAGCAGACACAGACAGTATGTCAACGAATGGGCATTGATGTGTTCCAATAAAATCTTATTTAAAGAACAAGTGGCAAGCCAAATCTGGCCCACAGACCCTCACCTAGATTTGTATAGGCATTTCTGCTGTGTCTTTGGAAACTTGAGGCTCATTTCTGACTGTTGGTGGTGACAGAAACCCTCCAAATTACAATAAATAGAAGTGCAAGAGAGGAAAGCAGTCACCTGTTGAAATGATCATGATGTTGTCTGAGTCAGTCAAGACAGATTGAACAATTATCTGAGTCAATCCAGATTGAACAATTATTAGCCCAAAGACAACTAACATCCAGCCAGTTTTGTTATCTTTGTTTGAAGAAAAAAATGAACGGGAACTTGAAAGCAAGAATTTGTTAGTATATTTAAGGAGAGAGAAGGTTTATACTTCCCAGTGATCCGTTCGGGCCAACTTCCTGGTCTGGCTGGTCAGTCCCCAACACTTCCAATGCTCGCCTGTCAACCTTCTTTTACGTATTCTGTTTTCTTTTTTTTTTTTTTTTCGGTACCGGGGATTGAACCCAGGGGCGTTCTACCTCCGCGCTACACCCCCGGCCCTATTTTTTATACTTTATTTTGAAACCGGGTCTCATGAAGTTGCGGAGGGCCTCACTAAGTAGAGAGAGAGAGAGAGAGAGAGAGAGAGAGAGAGAGAAACAGGGAGAGAGAGAGAGAGAGAGAGAGAGAGAGAGAGAGAGAGCTGAGGCTGGCCGTGAACCCCGATCCTCCGGTCTCCACCTCCCAAAGTACTAGGATTACAAGCGTGCGCCACCACACCTGGCTTCTGTTTTCTTTTGAAGGGAAGTCTCATTCTGAATTTTACTCATAAATATTTAAGTCACTATACAACAGCAACAACGAATTCCCATGGTGAAGAATAAATGGTGTGCGGTTTATATTGATCTTGGCATCTAAGTCTGGTTAGTATGAGTTAGCCCCTGAAAACTGAATGACCCCCGAGTGTCTGGGAAAAAGAATTTCTGGTCTTCTAGTGCTGAAGACCAGCCTGGAGTATGGTGGTCCCACAGTGTGCTGCCCTTGGAAGTCTATTTTGGAGGTTGGTTGGAATCATAGCTTCCTCTTGTGTCTTTTCCTGAAAACAATATGGCTATATTCCTCTTGTGCAATGCCACTTATCTGCAGTTGCCTAAATTGCAGGGTGCAAAAAGGCCAATAACAGAAATTGTGTTCTCGAAAGTGAGTGTGTGTTATTGAAACTAGGCTTTCAGCCAGACATGGTGGTGCATACCTGTAATCCTAGTACTTGGGAGGATGAGACAGGAGGATTGCAGGTTCGAGGCCAGACTCAGCAACTTAGTGAGACCCTCAGCAACTTAGTGAGACCCTATTTCAAAATAAAAATAAAAGTCGGGCGGGGTGGCACATGCTTGTAATCCCAGTACTTGGGAGGCGGAGACCGGAGGATCCGGGTTCGTAGTCAGCCTCAGTGACTTAGTGAGGCCCTCTGCAACTTCGTGAGACCTGGTTTCAAAATAAAGTATAAAAAATAGGGCGGGGGGTGTAGCTCGGAGGTAGAATGCCCCTGGGTTCAATCCCCGCAAAATAAATAAATAAATAAATAAAAATAAAATATGGATGGAGGTAGAATGCCCCTGGGTTCAATCTCCAGAACCAAACACACACACACACACACACACACACACACACACACACACGCACACATACACACACAAAACAAACAAACAAAAAATACCACCACCACCAAAACAAAACCAAAAAACAAGGGGCTCAGTGAGCACTTTCTAGAGGATTAGAGCTGAAAATTTTGGTTTTAGCTACCTTATAATGTAGCAAAGACAAACATCAATTTAAAAGTACTTGAGCATATTTAATTTTGTTGCAAAGGCATTGTAGGCAGGATAGGTTAGGCTTATGCTGGGGTAACAATTCCCACATTTCAGCAGCTTAGCACATAATAATGTGTTCCTGCTCTTATGATTGAGTGGGAAATGTGGATGGGTGGGGACTCTGCTTCACTCAATGACCCCGGCCGATGGAGGCGCCATCATCTGGAATATCAATGGTTGCCCCCACAGGGAAAAAGAGAAACTGGAGAATCACGTAGGAACTTCTCAAACATCATTTCTTCTAACATCTCATTAGCCAGAACATGAATTATATGGCCCATGTACTTCAAGGGGGCTTGGAAATGCAGTCTTCTGGGTGTCTACCACAGACATACCACTGAGCATGGTGGCCCAAGGAGCCATCTTGGACCTGGTTGGCAGCAGATGGAAGGGGTGAGAAAGACCTCTAGTGTGAGAGAAAGAGGGACAGTGTGTTTGCTTCCTGATAGGTTGTTCACTTCTCTGTCTGGGCTATCTCAAAGTTTTGCTAATAGCTGGTCTCAGTGGTCCACACCTGTAATCCCAGTACTTGGGAGGCTGAGGCAGGAGGATCCCAGATTCCAGGCTATTGTGTGGTAACTTAGCAAGACCTTGTTTCAAAATAAAAATAAAATAGGATTAGGGGGTAGCTCAGAGAGAGAACACCCCTTGGCTCAATCCCCAGTACCACACACCACCCAAAAAGTTTTGCTAATATTGGGGAATTAGTTGAACAGATAGTATACTCTCATCCAGATTCTGTTAAGACAAGCCAGGGAGCTAGCTGCCTCCCAGCAGCCATTTATATCTAACTATTTAATAAACACAGAATAAGTCCTCTCCCATGATTGTGACTCTGCCAAGAACTCTTAAGAGCCAAGTTCTTAAAAGCATCCTGCAGGAGGGCAGATGGAGTGGAAGTATTCTCAGACTCCCTCCCCTTTGTTGTTAGGGACTCTTGAGTTGAGGGATTATGCTTAGCTAGAAGTTAGTTAAGCTAAATGGCATGGCCCAAGCTAGCTTTAATTGTCCAAGTCCCCTGCTTGAACTCCCAACATAGCTGCTCCCCATGCCAATGAGGGAACCGGAGGATGAAGGTCTGGAGAGGAGTGAGGGAGAAGACTTGACTCAATGATTCCAGACATGGAATGGCAGTGGGCATTGGTTCTTCATGAGCTGTCAGCAAACTTCTGGAAACTTGGGTAGAGCTGGATTTACTTGAAAAGGTTAGCATGAAATGGACAGAGAAGACATCATAGGGGAGGAAGAAGAAGATTCTTTCAGCTTTTATATTCTGGGGTAAGAGGAGAGAGAGGTATTCACAAGTGGTTTTGTATTCCTGTGAATTGGATCGCACATTTCCTACACGAAGCAAGTCTGACGAAGCCTTGACAAACTTGGCAGAGGACTTTGGGGTGAGAATTGCACAGCAGAATTGTCCCCCATCAGGCCAAGGTGGCCAGGCTCACCTACTGGATGTGGGCTGCCTCACAGAGGGCCTGACCTCACAGCACTCCTTTGCAGCTAGGGATCAGCTCGTCCCTTGCAAGTTGATCTAGGCAGCACATCTCCATGCCCATCACGAACGTCATGCCCATACTCCACTCCTTGTTTTGGATTTTCATTTTAAGAGGAACTCCAGAGATCTATCCAGATTATACAGTTAGACTGTTCTCGGAACTCCAGCAAATATATCTGGCACGAGTGGAAAGCCTGCAGTGTAATCGGCTTAGATGATGACCCATTTCCTTTTCACTGGTTAGCTACTAAGCGGATTTTTTTCACTGAGGCTTTTGTGGGGGTATAATGTATATCATGAGTCGTACAGGAACCCATGGAATTTCAGTATACATCCGGAAGTGCCCCAGTTAATAAGAAGCAAAATTTCTGCTCCTTGAGAGTCTGTTTGTTGCTCTAGGAGGTGGATTATTGAACACCTATTGAATGCTAGGTGCTTTATTTTACATAATCTCAAAATTTCCTAGAAATACTATACAGAATTTAATAAGATTCTTACTCTGCAGAGGAGAAACTGAGACTCACTGAGGTTAAATGGCATTCCAAAAATCTCAAGACTCAGAAGCTTAAGCAAGAGAGCAGACTGCATGCGGCGGGGCCTATAATAATTTTCCCCGCCACTGTGTTCCTTGTACCTAGGAAGCATGTGGCTTAGAGCAGATGACTAATAAATATTTATTGAATGAACAAAGAATGGCAGAACAAGTATTCAAAATCACATATATGTCATTTTTAAATGTAGGTCTTTCGTTTTTAAGATGGGAAATACACAGCATTCAGGAAAAGAAAAAAAGTTTTTGCTTTATGAGAAAATACTATCTTGCCAGGTTTGGTGGTGCATGGTTGTACTTTCATCTATTCGGGAGGCTGAGATAGGAGGATCACAAATTTAAGGCCAATCTGGGCCTCAGAGGGAGACCCTGGTCCAACATAGGGAGACCCTGTCTCAAAACAAAAACCAAACCGAACAACAACAACACCATGTTGTGGTGATGTTTCTCTGACTCTTGTCATATAAGTTGCAAATGCAGCCATCCTGCTGTAGCGGAAAGCACAACTGTCTACACTGCCCAAGGTATCGGAGAGAAAACAAATGACAGGAATGACCACAGAATTACTTCGTTACTTGTCATCTGCTTTCACCTTGAGAATATGGTTGGAAATTCTGGGTTTCAGGGAACAATTGTGAATATTTAAGTATTAGAAGGACCCTGGCCAAATCTCCTGAACCATGGTTCACAGAAGAGCATTACCTGCTTATTTATCAGACTTCCTTGTAAGAGGTTAAGAACTAGGATGTAACAGGATCTGACTTAGAGCTTGCTTTCCAGACTCAAGAACCAGAAAAGGGGTGAATTTTCTGGCCTTAGTTGAGAAACACATAACCCTCTATGTGGGTTCTGCCTGAGCCTGTGATCTGGGCCATAACAGACCTTGGAGCATCCAGGGGCTTTGCTGCTACTGTGCTGACCTACATCGCCATGGATTACCAATAATAGGATTTGCCACTCGGAAGCTGGGACTATGCTTATTCAAAACACACAAGCCTGTTTCTCACAGAGAAATATGGCTTTAGTTTTTCACTATTTTCTGCTAGTACTGGTATTTCTAGATACACGTGCAGCTCAACCTTTGTGTCTGCCAGGATGTACCTGCTCAGAGGAGAGTTTTGGCAGGTGTGCTGTGCTGGCAGGATGCCAAGGGTTATAGGGGTTGGGCTTTCACTGGGGATGATATGGAGTAGACACAGGCCTAGAATTGGCAGGAAATCAACACAGTCTTTATGACACTCATCTTAGTTGATTTGGTGAATTGAGCATTTTTTTTAACAAAATAGGTGTCTTTTAGTTCAAGTGAATAAAATATTTGCACCTAATTCACATGTCTAATAGCAGGTTCCACCTGATATCACTTCCAAGTTCCCTGATCATCTTAAAGCTTTTCTGGTTTCTTGTACAGGACTCTGCAGTGCATGTCCATCTCTTTGGGAAAGATTCCAGGGAACCTTCCTGAAGAGCTGAAGCGAGTGAGAATTGAAAACGCACCTTTGTTTGAACTTCCCCGAGGGTCTTTCAGCAACATGAGCACCCTGGAATACCTTTGGCTGAACTTTAACAATGTCACCGTGATCCACTTAGGAGCCCTGGAGCATCTATCAGAACTGAGAGAACTGAGACTGGAGGGGAACAAACTCCGTTCAGTACCTTGGACAGCGTTCCGTGCCACCCCTCTCCTGCAGGTCTTGGATCTCAAACACAACAGGATTGATGTCCTCCCAGAGCTGGCCCTTCAGTTCCTGGCCAACCTGACCTACCTTGACCTATCCTCCAATAGGCTTACTGTTGTATCCAAGAGCGTCTTCCTGAACTGGCCATCCTACCAGAAATGTCGGCAGCCTGGCTGTGGGGTCAAGATGCTCTCCAGCATGGTACTGGCCCTGCACAATAATCCCTGGGTATGTGACTGTCGTCTAAGGGGACTGGTCCAGTTTGTCAAGTCCATCAGCCTCCCAGTCATCCTGGTGAATCCCTACTTGATATGCCAGGGCCCTCTCTCCAAGGCAGGGCAGCTTTTCCATGAGACTGAGCTCAGTGTTTGCATGAAGCCACAGGTCTCAACTCCCATTGCTAATGTCACCATCCAGGTAGGACAGAATGTGACCCTGCGATGCTTGGCACAGGCCAGCCCCTCACCAACTATCACATGGACTTATGCTCTGCACATGTGGAGAGAATTTGATGGTAAGCCACATATACCCTCACAGGGTATCTGGGTGGGGAGGAATGGAGAGATCTATAGCAACCCTACCTCACTGATGAGGTTCTAAATTGTGTCAGTCATGAAGAACGGACATAGGTAAGGTTGGGATAGACCCGTTTTATATTCATCAGAACAGAAAAGATTCCAAAGTAGTATTCCACTACTGGCTTTATTTTATTTTATTATTATTTTTGTGTGCTGGGGATGAGGCCCAAGGCCTTGTGCATATTAGACAAACCCTCTAACACTGAGACACAGCCACAACCCCAAATCATTAAACTTTCCAGACAATCCACCAACTTGTCCACAGTGAGAGTCGTTCAGAAGCAAAAATTGATCTGGACCCTGGTTCTTTTATCTATAGAAGACCACACTCTTTCAACATCACTAGCTGTTCCCATTTTAGATGGTTTCATACAGCTCTCCCTAGGACATATATAATACATATTTAATTATAAGTATTAGTGTTAAAGTTGGATAACAGTTGGAGCAAAAAAATTTTAAATGAATATGAATAATAGGGTTGATTTAAGATTTTATATAGATGTTATAGAATTGTATATAAATAATATATTCTTTAAGGGTCTTTTAGATGCAAAACACTATATTGTGAATTTTAGAATTCTAGAATTTCTAACTAGGACTGATTCCTGAGAGCATCTATTGCTTATCTCCTAAACTCGCCTGAGCAGAATCACTTAGGATGCTTGTTTGAAATAAGATTTCTGAGTCTCATACTCTTGAGGTTTGAATTCAGTAAGTCCAGGTGCGAGGATATGTATTTTAGCAAGTGTTCCTTACCTCTTCGTCTTCCTACCCCCAGTTAATTCTTACCATCTGGCAAGACTGGGAAGTCCTAGATAGTGACTTTATTTTCACTTCTTATTACTGTGTTGATGAGACCTTATTAGCTTAGAATTATAATACTGGGGTCCAGGGAGAGGCAATGACCTCCATGGACCCCAGACCTGGGATTCCAATCTGCCTCTCCTTTCTTGAAGCTCTGTGCTCTGATTTCACACCTCAGCTGGCATTCCCATAGGGTTGGGCATGTCACAGAGCCAGGCATGACCGCCCCAGGGGTATCTCGAGGTTAGAAGGACATTTGCTCATTTTTTTCCTTTCTCTAAAAGACAACTTGAAATATAAAGGTAAAACTTGGGGAAGGTAGTCAGTCACCCAGTCATTTGTCATACATGGTGATAAATCTCCAGATGCTTTTAAAAAGCTAACCAATTAACTGAATTTTTCACCTTTTCCCATCAGTTTGATCATACCCTATTTGCTGGGGATTAAATGCTTATGGAGAAGAAATTTATCATTATAGTCTTACTGAAAACCAGGAAATGGCCCAGAGGTTGATGGTTGTGATGCTCTATACCCCCTTTTGGAACTGTGTTATATCTAGTCTCCCAGAAACAATAACAGTTCGGACTTAGTAAACACCACCAAACTTGTGCTATTATCATCCCGTTTTATTGACAAGGAAGTTGAAGACAAGAGAATTTGAACACCTTGCCCAAGATGACACACTTAGTAAGAGATAGGCAGCCAGGCTTTGTCTCCAGGCTCCAAGGCACTGCACATCTGGGAGGTAAGAAACACTTCTTGGAGCTCACAGTAGGGCTCAATCACACAATTAGGAGAAATCTCCTGAAGGTCATTAAGCTCAGCAAGACTGAGGTGCTTGGTGGGAGCAGCTAGTGATGTTGAAAGGGTGTGGTTTTCTATAGATAAAAGAACCAGGGTCCAGATCAATTGTTGCTTCTGAACGACTCTCACTGTGGGCAAGTTGGTGGATTGCCTGGAAAGTTTAATGATTTGCCCAACATCCTATATGTAAAAAATAGGTACTTACCTCATAGGTTGTCTGGAAGGTGAACACCTGGCACCAGGTACATGCTTAATAAGTTGTTACATCACTTTTTAACAAAAAATGGCATTGCTGGAACTTTCTAGCCATCAATCAGAGAATCGCACAGCTATTTTTCTCTTCTCTCTATCCAGTGTTGATGTCTTCTATGGCAGAAGACACTGCTCTGTCCCAGCTGGTCATCCCCGCTGCTCATCTGGTAGACAGTGGTAATTATACCTGTGTGGCCTCCAACTCCATCGGCAGGAGCACCCTTGTCATCTCCCTCCACGTCCAGCCTACCCAGGTCCTGCCTGCGTCCCCTTCTCTGTCCATCTCCTCGGAGGGTAATGCCTACATTGACTTGCGGGTGGTCAGGCAGACAGTGCGTGGGGTCTTGCTGGAGTGGCTTGCTGTGGCCCATGTGCCTGAAGAGGAGTGGTTCACCCTCTACATTGCATCGGACGAAGCACTCAGGAAAGAGGTGGTCCACATTGGCCCTGGAATCAACACGTATGCCGTGGAGGACCTCCTTCCTGTCACAAAATATGAGGCATGCCTCAGCCTGGGGAGCCAGCCCCCACGTCAGGGCCAGTGTGTGGTCTTTATGACAGGCAGAGATGGTGGCAGGATGGAAGGTCGTGAGCGCCTCCTGCACATCACAGTGGTCCTGTGTGCGGTGCTGCTGGCTGTGCCTGTGGGTGTTTACGTGTGGGCAGCCCAGGGCCCTTGCAGCTGCAGCGAGTATGACCTGTGCTGCTGTCCTCTCCGCAGGAGTGCCCCCAGGTGTCCCCACGCAGTGCCTCAGTGCCAGGACAGCTCTTTTAGAGACCATCTGGCTGTCTGTGGGGATGGCGAGGGGCCCAGAGACATAGAGGAGGATGATAAGAAAGAAGAGGAAGACAGTAACTGACAGCCCAGGTTGTGCGGGGGGAATGGTATGAGAATTTTTTTTCTTTTTAATTTTAACCAACACTGATTATCAACAAATCCTGATATAGGATGAGCACAGTGGTCCTAGTAAGGAAAGTCAGTCTCTGACCCTATTTGAGGAAATAATGGGATTAGCCCTCATTTGAGAGCTGCCTTGCCATCTACCAGAGGTGTGATGTTGGGCAAATCCAACTCCTGAAACCAGCCCTCTGTGGCAGCTCAACTTGACTCCATCCATTCATGCAACAAGTATTTGTTAATCACATACTATTTTCCAGGCATGGAACTTGACGGGGTGGGTTCATCAGTCAAATGGGGGACATAGTCCTTATCTTCACTGGAGATAAGCCAGTGGAGCTTTGAGCTACCAAATTTATTTCTTTTATCTTTTTTTCTTTTCTTTCTTTTTTTTTTTTTGGTGGTACTGGGGATTGAACCCAGGGGTGTTCTACCTCCAAGCTACACTCCTGGCCCTTTTTGTTTTGAAATAGGGTCTTGCTAGGTTGCTGAGAGTCTCACTAAGTTGCTGAGGCTGGCCTTGAACTTGAAACCCTCTTGTCTCAGCCTCCCAAGTACTGGGATTACAGGTGTGCGCCATCATACCCGGCTTAAAATTGATTGTTTTATTATACAAGGTGGCTAGAAATTAATATGTCACACTTTGCATATATATATAGCCTTATAACAGGTACATGTTTTCATGTAACATTTACATATAACATTTCACATATGTCATCTTGTAAAGGAAGGTAGAATACCCCTTTAATAGATGAAAAAACATAAGCCAGGAAAGTTCGATGATTTGCCCAACATCACACCTTCCTGTTTCCTTCCATAGGATCAAGGATGGTCTGTTTATGGGTCATAAGGGTGCAGCCATCAGGCAATAGCCTGTTGCTACTATGCAGGTGGGAGTGGATGATCTGACCTTCATCCCAGCAAAGGGAGCTTGGTGGTAGGCACAGACAGAGTGAGCAGGAGGGAAGGGGCCACAGAAATGGAGGGAGCCTGGCAGTGGGTCAAGAGTGTGTTGGTGTGCAAGGCTGTGTCCAGCTGTTGCTGTGAACATGGAAATTTAGGGAAGGGAATCTGGTCTAGAGCAGGTTTCTGGGAATCTGATACCTTCTAAGACCCCTGGGCTGTCTCTTGGAAAATCTTAAAAAGATTCACATTACTCATGAAGTCATGAACTCATGAAGATTTGACTTAAAGTTTTTCAACTATATGATGGCGCGAAAATGATACGCATTCAGTAGAAACCACATTTAAATTTTAAGTTTTAATCTTTTCCTGGGCTGGCAATATGAAATAGGAAGACGGTGGGCAGCAGCAGTGAACCAAGGCTCCCAGCCAGCCATGTGATGATAAGGGAAGCCACTGGTACTCTAGCAGAGGTCCCCAAACTGATTTGGCTTACTGCACCCTTTTTAGAAACAATTAATCAGTGCACTTCTGGAAGTCTACTGTCTTCAAGTGAATAAACAGAAAGATGCATTGACAAATTTGTGCTCTTTTATGTTTCTATGTTTCGTGCCAGCACCCTCCGGGGGGGGGCAGCATCACCCACTTTGGGAACCTATGCCAGTATACTGTGTTGCCAAGCTAGGTTGTTCAGTAAGTCAGGTATGTTAGATGAATTTTTTAATTAAGATTTTTTTTTTTGCGGTACCGGGGATTGAACGCAGGTGCGTTCTACCTCTGCGCTACGCCCCCGGCCCTATTTTTTATCCTTTATTTTGAAACAGGGTCTCACGAAGTTGCGGAGGACCTCACTAAGTAGAGAGAGAGAGAGAGAGAGAGAGAGAGAGAGAGAGAGAGAGAG
>PVJS01043313.1:0-17119 GCA_004027185.1 Glis glis | reverse complement strand
TCACCATGCCCCCTGGCCTTTTTTTTTTTTTTTTTGAGGTAGTACTGGGGATTGAACCCAGAGGCATTCTACCTTCGAGCTACACTACCAGCCTGAATTTATTTCTTATTTTAAAGAGGGTCTCACTAGGTTGATGAGAGTCTCAGGCTGTCCTTGAACCTGCGATCCTCCTGTCTGTCTCCCAAGTACAGGCATTATAGGTGTGCGTCACCACGCCCGGTCCTTCCTTATCTTTGGAATGGGAATAATGCCTCATCACTAACCATTTTGTGCATGTTGTTTCCTCTCCCTGGAATTGTTTTTCTCCTTTATCTCACTCCATATTTATGTCAGGGAACTCCTACTCATCCTTCAAAAGCCTGCTCCTTGTGATCTTCTGCTCAAAGCCTTCTGTGGGGGCACACCCACTCCCATCTCTGACCAGAAGGCGTTAGGCCTTCCCACTGCTGGGGAATCACAATTTCTTGTCCATTTCCTTATTATAGCACATTTCATAGAAATCACTTTTGTATTTCCCCTGTTATATTGTCAGCTCTTCCTATGTAGAATTCCTTCTTGTTTTTTTTTCTGTTTTCTTCTTTCCTTAAACTGTCTAACTAGAACAGAATAGGCCTTTAGAGAATGCCCAACCTTACAATGTTATCTTGACGGTAGTTTGAGACACTGGATAGGAAGGTGTTTTGTAAATTATACAGCTGAACAAACTAGAAGCTGTTAGTATTATTAAACGAAAACTGCATGAATCTGTCAGGAAGTTCATTTCTTTCAAGATCTCAGTGCCCACTAAACTTAGATTTGAACTGATGCCAAAGTTGACTCATTAGGAAAAGGATTAATTTTTTCTAAATCTCTGATGGCATATTATTAGGGTGTTTGAATATTGTTACCTGGCTGTATTCATAACTATTGTTACTAATTGGTCCAGGAGCCTGGAAAAGAAAATCTGATAATCATACTTTATCCATTAAGTATTTATATTAAATATGGCAGGTTTGAATTTTTTGGTAATAAAGTATAAGTCAAAACATTTTATTGGCTATCCAACAGAGTTGAGAGGAAGAGATTTAAAAGGGTTTATTCATGCTAAGAATTCGTTACTATCAAATATTTTAAATGATATGAGTTATTTAATAAATTAATAGAAAGAGGGAGATTCAAAGGGGTTGTTCATGCTAATAATTCATTATTGTTAGCAATTTGAAATGAGATGATGAGTTATTTAGGATGGAAGAAGAATCCATCTTTGACATGGATAGAAACTGGAGAGAAAAGGGTTCTTTGTAAAAGTTCACAGAGCAGTCTGCTAATCATTTGCTCTGCGGAAGACAGGAGGTAAACCTCAATGAGTTCATAGAGTTTTTTTTTTTTTAACTAAGACCTCTTTGAATAGACTCTTAAGTGACTGTGGAACTAATGTAGCTAGAATAAAACCATATCGTTTTTTATCCTTTAATCGTAGATGCTAATCCTATTTCCTTGTTAATGTGCTTTATGAAATTATTTGACAATAATATCAGATTATGTGTTTTATCTACTAATGAAGTTCTGTGCTCTTTTGAGAGCCGCTAACAGTTTTATTGTATAGTTATGTATTAATGTCAAATTAAGAAACTTTATATTAAGAAATTTGACGTATCTTTAGCTTTGTATGTCATTTTAATCATCAAAAGCCCCTAGCTAAAATGTCATGACTTGTAAGGTTATATCAGTACATGTACAAACACTAGTGAACTATAATTGACAAATTCATTACTGTGAGCTTGTTTCTAGCAATGCTGTTTATAACAGGATGACTTTGGGCAGATTCTTTAACCTTGAGGCACCCCTACTTGCAAAATGAGAGGTTTGGTGTGGTTTTTAACATCCCTTCTATCACTTTGATTATTGCTTTGAACATGAATCATTTGCTTTAAGACAATATGTTAGATGCTTTTAATTTAGTGCTTAAATGTGCTTAGCATACTTGTTTTGTGTAAGATTCACTATTTTAAAATATTAAAGATTTATTAGATGGGATTGTTTGAATCCTAATTTTTACTATGATCATTAATTAATTCAGTAGTACCTAATACATATCTTAGTGTCTGTTAGAGCCCCTTGGACTGTAAAATAGGTCTAAGCTGTAAATGAGATGAAAAGATCCTTACTATTTTATCCTAAAGTCTGTGTTAAGCAATAGTTGTTTTTATTCTGTATATTTGTAGAGAATTATAAAAGTTGAGAGCTGGAAGGTAGAGAACATATCTTGTATTCCCTCATTTTACACATGAAGACTCTGCTACCCAGAGATCCAAGTGTCACACAGTTAATGGCCTGTTGGGCACTAGTTCACTACTATCAAAGTTCTTTCCAAGCCGGGCGTGGTGGCACACACTTGTAATCCCAGTACTTTGGGAGGCAGAGACCGGAGAATCCGGGTTAGCGGCCAGCCTCAGCTCTCTCCATCTCTCTCTCTCTCTACTTAGTGAGGCCCTCTGCAACTTCGTGAGACCCGGTTTCAAAATAAAGTATAAAAAATAGGGCCGGGGGTGTAGTGCGGAGGTAGAACACCCCTGGGTTCAATCTCCGGTACCGCAAAAAAAAAAAAAGTTCTTTCCAGAATACTACATGGTATTAATTTATTACTTTGAATGTTGTAGATGTACTACATTTAATGTTTGAAGATCACCCTACCTACCTAGTGGTATGTACAAAGTGGTAAGAGAGTTCCACTGTGCTTTCTACACACTCTTCATCGCTTCCTCTTAAGAATTTTGTAAGTGGTTAGGACTAGTGATGAAACTATGGTTGTGACCTAAGTGGAGATTGAACCTGGATGTTTACTCATTTACGTCATACTCTACCTCAGCTGTTTGCAGTCTTGACTGCCCATCAGCATCACCTGTGACCTTAAAAAATGCTGATGTCCAGGCTTTATCTCTCACGTACCAAATCAGAATTTCTGGAGTCTTCCCGGATATAAGAAGGTTTAAAAAGTTTCACAGTGTGCAATTCCTGCAGCTAGGATGGTTAACCTCTGCTTTTGCCAGTTGGACAGCCCAGCCATAAACCGTGCCTGACTGGTAGCACTCTGCTATGCATGAACATTTAGAGGGTACTAATGCAAAGTTTGGTGTGGTCACAGGGATGTCTTAACATTTTTTAAATAGATGTATTCAGTTGATTAGATAATGCAAAAACTTTGCTCAAAATTATTTATTTTTTTAATTAATTAATTTTTTTTTTTTTGCGGTACTAGGGATTCAACTCAGGGGCATTCTACCTCCGAGCTACACCTCCAGCCCTATTTTTTATTCTTTATTTTGAAACAGGGTCTTGCTAAGTTGTGCAGGGCCTCACTAAGTAGCTGAGGCTGGCTGCGAACCCAGATCCTCCTGTGTTAGCCTCCCAAGTACTGGGATTACAAGCGTGCGCCACCACACCCAGCTCTTGGCTCAAAATTTAAATGGTACGAAAGGATATACATTGAAAAGTATTCCTTCCTTCCATTATCCCCTGGCTATTACCTCTCTAGAAACAAGCATTACCAGTTTATTTTTTATCCTTCCAGAGATTATTTAAGCATTCATAAACATAAGTATATGCATATTAATACATATTTCCCAACAACAAAAGAACCATAGCAAAATATATACATTGTTTTGCATCTTCCTTTTTTACACTAAGTGTAGCTTGAAGATTTTTCATATCCATAGATCTAGAAAGCTGCCTAATTTTTTAAACAGTTGCATAATATTTCATTGTCTGGATATATTGCAGTTTATTTAACCAGTGCCCTGTTTACTGACATTTAGGTTGCTTCCAGTCTTTGATATTACATACATTACTGCAACTATGTTAGCTACATTACATCACTACAACTTGATATGTTATTTTTAATATGTCTTTCTGTAGGATAAATTATTAGATGTTGATGAATAAAAGGGCACGTACATTTTTATTTTGGAAAGACAATGCCAAATTGTCCCATCAGCAGTGTATAACGTATGAATGCGCTTCTTTTTCCCTCTGCAGTGCTGGGGATTGAACTCAAAGCCTCTGGCATGCCAGCAGGCGCTCTGCCACTGAGTGGTGCCCCACCCCAAATGCCCGTTTCTTTACACTCACATAGTGTGTATTTTATTTTATTTTATTTATTTTTTTTTTCTTTTTTGCGGTACTGGGGATTGAACCCAGAGGCATTCTACCTCCGCGCTATACCCCCGGCCCTATTTTTTATACTTTATTTTGAAACCGGGTCTCACGAAGTTGCTGAGGGCCTCACTAAGGAGAGAGAGAGACGGAGAGAGAGAGATAGAGAGAGCTGAGGCTGGCCGCGAACCTGGATCCTCCAATCTCTGCCTCCCAAAGTACTGGGATTACAAGCGTGCGCCACCACGCCCGGCTTCATAGTGTGTATTTTAAAAGTCCTTGATCTTTACTGGTCTTTAAGATGAAAATGAACCTTTAATTTGTAGTTTTAATGTGCACTTTTAATTGAAGATGATAATCTTCCTGTTTTTAAGAGCCATTTGTAAACTTCTGTTTATTCTTTTGTCCTTATCCCACTGGTTATCAGTCTTCTTGTTGATTTGCGGGAATGCTTTATGCCATAAAGAAATTGGCTTTTTTTTCTTTAGTGGAAAGATATTTAAATATTATATGTTTTGGCTGATGCTTCGATTTATTCTTGAAAAATTTATTATGAGAGCCAGTAAGGGCAATCAGTTATTGGTTTCATCAACTTGTATAATGTCTAGTGTTAGTTTTGGGGTTTTTGTTGTTTTCTTTTTTGGTTCTGGGGATTGAATATATGTTTTCCTAACTGCTCATGTGGATTCTTTGTGCTATTGAGTAATTCTCCTTGAGTGTGTGCATGCATACACACACACACACACACACACGCGCGTACATCTTCTTTATGTCTAGGTACCCCCCCCCTTTTTAAACACTATATCAGAATAAGAACTCCGGGCGTGGTGGCGCACGCTTGTAATCCCAGTACTTGGGAGGCTGAGATGAGGATCTGGGTTCGTGGCCAGCCTCACCTACTTAGTGAGGCCCTCTGCAGCCTTGTGAGACCCTGTTTCAAAATAAAGAATAAAAAATAGGGCTGGGGGTATAGCTTGGAGGTAGAATGCCTCTGGGTTCAATCCCCAGATCCGCAAAAAAAAAAAAAAAAAAAAAGAATAAGATCCATTTTGGCTTGCTGGATGCCATTACCAGAAGTAGCAGCCAGATCCCACGCGTGGCTTGTCCATGTAGCCCTGAGCTCTGCCAGTGTCTGGCGCTCTTGCTTGCCTGATGAGCTTTTGCTAAGCTCTGTGTAGCTGTGGAACCATTGGTTGAGCCTAGAAGACTTTCCCACCATATGTGGTTCAGAGTTTGGTTTGCAACCTAGAGAAGGGGCCTGTAGGGACCTTAGCAACCAGCACACGTTGAAAACTGCTATCAGAAGTGGGCACAACAAACAAGAAGATCCTGCCTGCACTTGGTGACGTGCCTCTATAACCCATGGACACTTCCTGGCAGTACCCTGTGGAACTTGCCTTTTCATGTACAGTCGTTTCTTAACTTCTTGTTGTAGACCAAGCTTCAGTCAGAGGTGATTAATATGATAGCAATATAGATAACTGTCTGATGGTTATTATGCATATGACTTGTACACAGCAATTAGTCCCTATTATGTTCTGTAGACTTTCTCACTGAGGAATTGCAGCTTACCTAATGGGGATATTTTTGAAGAGTTGCAATTGAATTTATGCCTTAACCTTGACTTTATGCTCTGTCAAGAATGATATATAGTTCAGGGTTTAAATTTTTTATTTTATCTTATTTTTATTTTTTGGTACTGGGGATTGATCCCAGGGGCATTCTACCTCCGAGCTATATCCCTCCCCCCTTTCTTTTGAAACAGGATCTCACTAAATTGCTGAGGCTAGCCTTAAACCTGCGAGATCCTCCTATCTCAGCTTCCCAAGTACTGGGATTACAGGCATGTGCCGCAGTGCCAGGCTCTGAGTAATGTTTTGATACATGTATACATTGTGTAATGTTCAAATCAGAATAAGCATCTGTGTTTCCTCAAACATTCATCTTTTTTTTGTGATGAAAACATTCACAATCCATTCTTCTGGCTTTTAAAAGATATTCAATACATTATCAGTATCTGTAGTCACCTTACTGTACAATTTAACACCAGAACCTATTTCTCCTGACTGCAACTTAATATAGTATGGGTTTTATAGCCACAAAGAGCAGCTCGTTGCTCACTTAATCTGGGTTCACCGTCTACACTGTGCTGGATTCCTGGAGTCCTGTGCCCACTCAAGTGCTGGCTCACTGTACTGCCTTGTTTTACCATAGTGCCTTGTTCTGTAGGCAGAATTTCTGATAGGAATTATTTAATGTGTTGGGGTTTTTTAAGATTACTAATTAAATGGAATAATCGAATCTTGGATTATGCATTTTAGAGATACCTATCATTTACTAGGAGTGAGAAAAATTGCTTGACAACCAATTATCTGCTCATGTTAATTTATGCATTGTAAAGGACATTCTACTAGTAGATATTCTGACAGTCATCATATGTCTGTTGGTACCATTTCTCATTCTCTTCCTGAATAGTATCACAAATGTATAACTTTCCAATGGTGTTTTCAAGATGGCATCAAAGGAAGGAAATACCAACTACAAAACTATATTCTTTCCACCCCCCCCCTTTGGTCTGCATACATCTGTAGCGATGTGACATACTCTGAAGGAGGGTGAATATGAAACTAGTTGGAAGATCATGCGTGATAAAGGCAGTTCTTCTCTTCCTTTCTCCATTGAGAAATATTAAAAATAAATGAACAATACAGCTCTCTTACCTTGTGTGACTTTTTATATTATATACAATGTTTATTACAATAGGCATATAGAAGTTGATAAAGGATCATGTAAGCATGTTGAAATCATGGTTTTCTGCTACTTTTCTAGTAATCATTTAATCTCTCCAATCCGTAGCTTCCTGGCCTATAAATTGGGAATAGTAATTTTACTAATTTTATATATAGGGCAGTTGTGAAAAGATTGAGTGACTTGCTGTACTGCCTCGCACATTGTATTCAATTAAGTGTTGGCTGTAACATAAGTGGTAGTGATACTTAGTAAAGTGTACTTTTATAGTTTTTTAATGAATAATTTTTTAAATATGCACTGCAATATTTACCTGCTCACTCGCTTGCTCTTTTTCTCTTTCTGAACCTAGGGGCATTCTGTCATCGAATTACATCCCCAGTTCTTTTTATTTTTTGTTTTGAGACAGGGTCTGGCCTCAAACTCACTATCTTCCTGCCTCAGCCCCCCGAGTAGCTGGGATTACAGGCATATGCACCACCACACCTGGCCAATTTTTTCTCTTTTCTTTTTTTTACAGTACCCAGGAACTTGCTGGTGAACATTGCTACTGAGCTACATCCCCAGCCCTATATCTAATTGTAGTGTTTATCAGACGAAATGACAGTTAGTAGCAATATCTAAAAACACTGGAAATCAGTGTTACTTTGTACTGTTTTAATTTCTTTTTTTTTTTTTTTGCGGTACGGGGGATTGAACCCAGGGGCGTTCTACCTCCGCACTACACCCCCGGCCCTATTTTTTTTTATACTTTATTTTGAAACCGGGTCTCAGGAAGTTGCAGAGGGCCTCACTAAGTAGAGAGAGAGAGAGAGAGAGAGAGAGAGAGAAAGAGAGCGAGCGAGCTGAGACTGGCCGCGAACCCAGATCCTCTGGTCTCTGCCTCCCAAAGTACTGGGATTACAAGCGTGCGCCACCACGCCTGGCCTGTACTGTTGTAATTTCAAGTATTGTCTTTCAGAAATTTAGAGGTATGGGGAACCCAGAAGAAAAACTACTTAAAGATTTGCAAACTCAAATCTACAGAGAACAGGTATAACGAAGTAAAACAAGGTTGGGATTGTTATTATTTAGTAAAGTGCCTGTCTATAGTTTCTACTCAAAATCAAGTTACTAGATCTTTGACTCTTTAAGATAAACCAGATATGGATTTATTTATTGTTACTTTTCTTAATTTCTAGATGTTGGTCACTTTTTTTTTTTAATTCTGTACAGGCCAAAGAGAATAAATCTCTGGCTAGCCAACCCCCAATTTGTGTCCTCATTTTAGAGATATGAAGCCTGATACATACAAAGGCCAGGTGTTTCCGTGTATTTTCTATAATAGAAATGTATTACTTTTATAATAAAAAGCCTTAATTTAAAAAGAAAAAGAAAAAAATTCTGATGTCTCCATTAGTTCAATTACATATTATTTTTGTTTAGGACTTAATGGCTTGGGTGAAGGAAATTGTATACAGATGCTAATTTTTAAGAATCTTCAGGCAAGGAAGGACACCAATAGTTACTGTTTACTAAGTGCTTACTCTGTTTTAGGCACTGCACCAAGTGCTTTACCTCAGTCAATGTTCATAACAATCCTGAAGCATTATAGTTGCCTCTCTTTACCCAGGAGGTTGAGACTAAAGACATACAGATTGTTAGTGCAGCGCTTGTGCTGAAACTCAGATGTCTACCTCCAAAATGCATCCATTCACCTTTCTAGACTGTACCAATAATGCCTATATTTTTAGAATTATCTTATTGTAAAAATTGAAATTAAACATTAGAAGAAAACTTCAAAGACCCTATGACATATTAACCATTAAATAGGATTCTTATTTATATATAATTAGGTGACACAATAGCATTTGTATTTTACTCTAAACTTGTCAATACCAGAGTACATGTTATATGTTTAAATGTACACTTGATCCATTTTTCTCACTCTTTTTTGTTATTGGGAATGTATGATAAAGTTTACATATTTTCATGTCTTTTCACCACTTAAAGTTTTAAGATTTTATTAGGTTGATATTTTTGTTGCTAGGACATCGTATCCTGAGTCACTGAAGCCAGCTGATGCCAGATTCTGTGGATTCTCTCTGTAGCCTCTCTTCCGTTTCTCCTGTCCTCCTATTACCCCTCCCTTACTTACTCTAGGCCTTTATAAGAGCAGTTTTCCTGAAGCATGGTTCTGACCACACAGAAACTTTGAGTGTTGCCTACTGACTGAAGTTAAGCTCCCTCTGTCCACCTCCAGCCTTCCTTTCTGACCTCATCCCTTCTTCCTCCCCTTCTGCCTTTATGCTTTAGCCAGTTTGCACTGTTTTCTACCTCCTGTGCTCCTCGTGTTCCCACTGCCAGAACTTGTTCAGATTGTGTCTTCCTCCTGGAGTATTATCCTTCTACTCCTGATTTCTATATTTTGAAAATGTGTATCACTTGGAAGAGTTATTATGAAGATTAAGTGAAATAACATATGAAATCCCTAAAAAATCTGCTATGTGTAATACATGTATTACTTTATTCAGTAAATGGTAGCTATTATTATGGTTTGGCTTTTTTCCCTACCCCAAATAGTTTTTATCTTAGGATCATCTTGTCCAGGATCCTGGCCCTCTGCAGTTTCCCTTGGAGGTTAATCCCTTTGGGATCTGTGTTGGCTCCTACCCTGTATTAAAGGTATTCTTTGAAGTAGACCTGGGCTTACCAGCCCTCTTTAAGATAGTAATAGGTTCTCAGCACTTCTGTATTCAGAGGGCCCTTAAGAGTGGAATGGAAAGACTGTAGGCTATACAGTTTGACTTACAGCAAATCACCTTACCAGCTATGTAAGTGACTCTGTTTTAATGTGTAAAAGGAAACAATAGTGCTTACTATACAGGGTTGTTGTACAAGTCAAATGAGAAAACATTTACAATCTTGGAGTACCCAGCTACTTAATAAATATCTTCTTTTCATATCCCAGTAATGTGCTTACCTAGGACATAGACAAACACACATTAAAAACCTATAGATAAGCCAGGCATGGTGGCACATGCCTGTAATCCCAATACTTGGGAGGCTGAGACAGGAGGATCACAGGTTTGCAGCAGCCTCAGCAACTTAGTGAGGCCCTCAGCAATTTAGTGAGACCCTGTTTCAAAATAAAAAACAAATAGGGCTGGGGTGTAGCTCAGAGGTACAGTGCCCCTGGGTTTAATCCCCAGTACCACAAAAACAAAACAAAACAAAAACGTTACAGAAACAAATGTATGCATATAATCTTCCCCAAACATCCACATAAGCATATATGTGCATACTTGCAAACATTTACAGAACCATATACACCAAAATCTCAACTTAGTAGCCTGATATTTGGGATTCTAGTGCTAGATAAAATTTATATGGTAGGATTTGGGTTTACTATCTGATGACCTTTGCATAGAATCATTGATCTTGTACACAGAGAGTTGGCTACCTTTCCATTTCTGTTAATTTAAGTTATCTTATCAGCTTTGATTCCCAGTGTTGTTTATCTTCCTGCTCTTAACTGTTTACTTTTTCACAACCAGCAAAAAGCCACTGTTTCTTATAAATGGTGATGTGTCTCTCTTCCTTCAGGTATTTATGCAGGACCTACTTTCTCAATGAGGCCTTCCTTGATAACCTGTCTGCTACTTCATGTGGTGCCCATTTCTGCTTAACGTTTATTACTAATGTAATGAATATATTCTTTCTTATGTATCTCATTTTTGTCAGTCTCTTCAGCTATATTAGCCTAATGAGGACATACTTTTTGACTATCTTGCTGTTATAGCTCTACATTTTAGTAGACACTCAGTATTTGCATGTGTCAATTTCAGCATTAGTTTTTTTTATTTTCAGTATATCTGTGTATTAGCACTAGAGGGAGTCTTTAATGCTTCTAACCTTTGGAGCAGTTGTCATAGATCAACTTTTATATCAAATGAGAAGCTTAAGCCAGGCGTGGTGGCGCACGCCTATAATCCCAGTACTTGGGAGGCTGAGACAGGAGGATTGCAGGTTCAAGGACAGCCTCAGCAAGTAGTGAGACTCTCATTAACCTAGCGAGACCCTGTTTTCAAATAAGAAGTAAAATAGGGCTGGGGGGGGGTGTAGCTCAAAGGTAGAATCCCTCTGGATTTAATCCTCAGTATCAAAAAAAAAAGAGAGAGAAAGAAGCTTACATGCAATTTATTTATAATTTGCCATGTGGTATTAGAACCTCTTTTTTGGCCCATGCCAAAGTTATATGCACACACATTCTTACTTTCTCAGTAGATACTTTATTATGTATTATAAGCTAAGCATGGCTCTAAGGATGGGTACTATCCCTCAAGAAGTTTATAGTTCAAAGAAGAGACACTCAAGTCTCCTTTTCTTGGTTCCTTCTCATCTTTACTACCTCAGAATGTTAGCCCTGAGGCTCAGTGTTCAAATTTCTTTTCTGCCGTATTTACTTTCCTTGTGGTCTTGTATAGTCTCATGGTTTTGTAAATACTATGTACCTGCTGATGAATCTTAAGTTTTATTCCCAGCCAGGGCTTTCTGGCCTCTGGACATCTGCATTGGATGTCTATCTAACAGGCATTGCAGACTCAGTTCTTGAATTTCTTCCCCAGTAGCAGCTCCCACCTCTGGAAATGTCATCTCTATTCATCCAGCTGCTCAGGCCAAAATTCTTAGAATAGTTTCTTGACCCCTCTGTCTCTCATACCCTACATGCAAAATAGTAATCCTTTTCTTTTTTTTTTTTTTTGCGGTACTGGGGATTGAACCCAGGGGCATGCTACCTCTGAGCTACACCCCCAGCCCTATTTTTTATTCTTTATTTTTGAAACAGGGTCTCGCTAAGTAGTGGAGGGCCTTACTAAGTAGCTGAGACTGGCCGTGAACCTGGATCCTCCGGTCTCAGCCTCCCAAGTACTGGGATTACAAGCGTGCGCCACCATGCCCGGCTGCAAAATAGCAATCCTGTTGGCTCCATCTTCAAAATATATGCCCAGTTAACCTCTCTGTGCCAAGGACTGCCTCCTCCCATCCAAATTAACACTAGTCCAGAATATTACAGTAGCCTCTTGTCTACTCTACTGCATCCAATCTGTCTTTTCTGCAGTGATTCTTCTAAAACAAAAGGTAGATACTGCCATTGTGAGGCTCAAAATCTTTCCATCTTCCAGCTTCTCATCTTACACACAAAAGCCTAACACTTTCCAGGGGCCTAACTATTTGATTTGCTTCCTCCCCCAGCCCCACCCCATCTTGTATCATTTCCTTCCTCTCCCCACTGTGTTTATTGCTTTACAGTCATACTGGCCTCCTTGGTATTCCTTCAGTGTGCCAGACTGTCCTATCTTAGGGCCTTTGTGTATTTTATTCTCTCTGCTTGTCCATCTCTCCCCAGAGACCTTCGTGGCTTATACATTCAATGACTTCTTCAGGTACCTGCTTAAATATCTTAATAGAAATACCTTCCTGATTCCCTATGTAAAACAACACTGCCTCATCCCTCTATCTTCTATGCTTGCTACTCATTAACTCTCAAACTGTGTTTTGTTTTCTTCCATGGCAATAAATATTTATTTCTTCCATTGTAATAAATATTATATACTGACTTAAGGGTTAATGATGTCTGTTTCCCAACTAGATTGTACAACAGTTCCATGTGAGTAGAGACCTGTTTTTATTCACTGTTATATGTCCAATATTTAGAACAGTGCCTAGCATTTGCAGACACTTAATAAATATTTGTTGAAGCCAGGTGAGGTGGTACATATCTATAATCCCATACTTGGGAGGCTGAGACAGGAGGAGTGCAGGTTTGAGGCCAGTCTCAGCAACTTAGTGAGACCCTCAACAATTTAGTGAGACCCTGTTTCAAAATAAAAGGATGGGGTGTGACTTGGAGGTAGAATGCCCCGGGTTCAATCTCCTGTACCAAAAGCAAACAAACAAATATTTGAGCGAAGTGCGACGAGTGCAATAGAATGTGACCACTGTTGTAGAAGTACATGGGGTATAGTAGGAACATAGGGAAAAGTGACATTACTATCTAGGAATCGAAGGAAGACTTTATAAACAAAGATGCCCTTAAGCACAGAGCTTTTTGGAGGAAAAAAACACGAGGGAAGCCAGGTGCAGTTGCACGCACTGTAAACCCAGCTACTTGGGAGGCAGAGGAGGAGAATTACTTGTTTCCAGGAGTTCAAGACCAGCCTAGGGAACATGGTGAGACCCTATCTCAATAAAGCAAACAAAACAGCAACAAAAAATAGATGAGGGCATTCCATACAAAGAAAATAGCAGTACAGACATGCAGAGGCATAGGAGAACACAATGTTTTGAAGAATCAAAATTTAGCATTGCTGGAACATAATTTGTGGGGGTAAAGATTATGTAGACAAGACTAAAACATAGTAGTTGGCACTTGAACATGGAGGGTTTTCAAGTCAGACTATAGAATTTTAGATTTTATCCTGCAAAGTGGGTAATGGCAAGTAGTGTAAAACCATTGAAGACTTTTGAGCCAGGAATGATACACACACACACACACACACACACACACACACACACACGGGGTGTTTACATATTAGAAAAGTAACTGGCAACAGAGTGTGAAGGATGGGGATCAAAGCTAAACACAGGAGTTAATTTAAGGTACATATGATACTGTAGGATACATATGTTGAGGAAAAACAATTACCATCACGTGTGGGTAAGAGGATATTTTATGATTGGACCAAACTGTTGATGTTTAATGTGATGGTATTCTTGGCACACTTGCGGTATATTTGTGAAAGAGAAGAAATGGAGGATTATTCTGTTCATCTTGGAAAAGCCATGCTTTAGGAAAGGAGACTTTTAAAAGAAATTTAGTTGACAGTTATGTGGGTTTTTTTGTTTGTTTTATTGTGATACCGGGGACTGAACCCAGGGGCATTCTACTTCTTGGCTACATCCTAGCCCCGTTTTATTTTTTATTTTGAAACAGGGTCTCACTAAGTTGCAGAGGGCCTAAGTTGCTGAGGCTGGCGATGAACCTGTGATCTTCCTGTCTCAGCCTCTCAAGTACGAGGATTACAGGTGTGCACCGCCGTGCCCTGCTCAACAGTTATGTTTCAAGTGATAGTGTAAACTGGATAAGTGCTTAAGGAGTACCTGTTATAAATTCAAGAAGAAAAGGTGTTACAGAATAAAAGAAGTTCTGCTCCAGTGCTGGCCTCCTCCCTTCAGTGAGGAACAGTTGCTTGTCAGTGCTTTGTCTCCTAATCTTGATTTGTTGTTGAAGGAAATAGTGACAGTTATAAATGTAATCAATCTACACGTTTTGCTATAGGGTCAGAATATCTGCCTTTGCATAGTACTTTGGCATGCTCAGTTCCTTCCTTCCTTCCTTCCTTCCTTCCTTCCTTCCTTCTTTCTTTTTATTTCTTTATTTATTTGTGGTACTAGGGATTGAACCCAGGGGCATTCTACCTCCGAGCTGCACCCCCAGCCCTATTTTTTATTCTCTGTTTTGAAACAGGGTCTTACTAAATTGCGGAGAAACTGGTCTCCATGCTGTGCTGGTCAGCTCATCTGATGGAACAATGAAAATAGTTATCTTTGAGAAATTGCTTTATAATTTCTGAGTTCATGTTTGATCCAAATAGCCACATCTAGTGGATGGATTTGCTAAACTCTGATGACCATTAAAGTGAATTGGGATTTTCTCATTTGTTAGAAACAAAGGGTTTCTAATATGACACCTGTTCTAGCTAAGTTCAGGCAGAAAGAGATTTAGTAAAAGATTTTAAGCCAGGAGTGGCGGTCCATGCCTATAATCCCAGCTGTTTGAGAGGCCAAGGCAGGAGGATGGCAAGTTTGAGGCTAACTTGGGCAATTTAGTGAGAGCCCCCGTCTCAAAAATAAAAAAAAGGGCTGGGGATATAGCTTAGTGATAGAGTGCTTGCCTAGCATGCACTAGGCCTTCAGTTAAATCTCCAGTACTAAGAAGGAGAAAAAAAAAAAGAATTTAAATGGCTTATAGAATTGTTGGAAAGAACAACCAGGTGGAACTTTCAAGATTGACATTCAAAAGCCACATTGCAGCTGGGTCACCAAGAAAGTTATTACTTCTTTTAGGATCAGAAAAGCTCCTGCACAATTGGGAAGCTGAAACTTTTAGCAGCTTTTATCTTAGAACCTTGCTACCTCTGCCGTGATTAGGAATATGCTAGTGTCAGGGAACAACTGAGCAAGCAAACACCTCCATCCCTCAGTTGTCATTGCTGCTGGCTCTAGGGCCAGCCCATGCCTGTGACAACCTGTACTGAGAGTAGATGTCTTGTGCCTCCTCTTAATACACTCGAGGCCTGTGACTGATCCCAGGGCTCCTACAAATGCTGCTACAGGATGTGGACGTCTCCGTGACAGTGCTAGCTAGTGGAAGCAGCCCAGGCTCCACTCCTTTCTCTTCTTCTGTCCTCCAGTTTTTCCTACTTAGTGAATCTGCTTGGCTGAACTGAAACCATATGCACAATCCTAGCTGCAAGAGAGGCTGGGAAATGTAGTGTTTGGCTTTCTAGCCTCTGCAATATAGGAAGGCATACTCTGAAGGAGATTGAAATGAATGTTTAACACTAATCCCCCAATCTACTACTGGTATAGAATCTGATTCTCCATAAGGTTAGCTATTATTAAATGGGATATAGGTAAGTTGAGAAAAATTGCAAATACCACCACCAAACGATGTTGAGAAACTTTTTATTTGGAGACAGAGGCTATGTTGTGAAGGAAGAATGGAGTTTTTTTCTTTTTACTCCCAGTGCACATGCTTATATAACCAGAATTGTCTAGAACTAGTGAGGCCCTACATGTATATCACACGTGAACAAATACAGTCTTTGGAATTTCTTCACTTTTGTCTTTTTGTGTAACTTGAAGGCATGTGTGCTTAGAGACATAATAGCTACAACATTACTTTTATTATGCCTCTGTTAGTTACTTCACTTTTGATTATGTTTATAAAATGTCAATTAATAGCTACTGCAGTTGAGTTACATTTTAAAGACCTGACAGCTTATTTAACATATTTGTATGATTGGTGAGCTGGGCATTGATTAGGTGAATTAACTTTCATCATAATTATTTTGAACTTCAATCAGTTGTAGGTATTTAAAAAGCATAGACTATGAGAACTGCTTTTACAGGAAGTGATGTTGGTTGCATTTGTATATTATATAAATCATACATTTTTATTCTAAGTAAATAATAATATGTCATTGGATTTTGCATACAAAATAAACCATTGTCCCCTCTTAAAAGGGGGAGAAGGTGTAGATTATGTGCACATTTATATTTTATTATTATTTCTTTTGTGTGTGTGTGTGTGTGTGTGTGTGTGTGTGTGTGTGTGGTCCTGGGGATTGAATCAGGGGGCATTCTACCTTCAAGCTACACCCCAACCCTTTTTATTTTATTTTATTTATTTATTTATTTTTTTTTTGTGGTACTGGGGATTGAACCCAGGGGCATTCTACCTCTCAGCTACACCCCAGCCCTATTTTTTATTCTTTATTTTGAAACAGGGTCTCACTAAGTTGTGGAGGGCCTCACTAAGTAGCCGAGGCTGGCCACGAAACTGTGATTCTCCTGTCTCAGCCTTCCAAGTACTGGGATTACAGGCATGCACCATCATGCCTGGCTCAGTATTATTTTTTTCTAACCACTTAGGTGAATGAAACAGGAACATGTTCAGGGCAGAGATTTAGTGTTCCTAAATGACTCATTTGGGTGATATGGAACATATTTATTGTGATTTAATTCCAAATTCTTTTATATTACAGCTCCTGTATGCTGAATAATTGAGTCTAAAGGAGAAGATTGAAAACAATGGAAATAGATTGCTGACTGGGGTAGAGAGAACACAGGGAAGGATGAGTGGCAGAGCAGGAGAGGAGGGATAGCGAGTCTTTTTTTTTTTTTTTAATTTGAAATGTTTGACTTTATTTATTTATTTATTTTTTTTTGCAGTACCAGGGATTGAACCCAGGGGCGTTCTACCTCTGCACTACATCCCCGGGCCTAATTTTTTTCTTTATTTTGAAACCGGGTCTCACAAAGTTGCGGAGGGCCTCACTAAGTAGAGAGAGAGAGAGAGACAGGGAGAGAGAGAGAGAGAGAGAGCGAGAGTGAGCTGAGGCTGGCCGCGAACCCGGATCCTCCGGTCTCCGCCTCCCAAAGTACTGGGATTACAAGCGTGCGCCACCACGCC
>PVJS01043312.1:0-17120 GCA_004027185.1 Glis glis | reverse complement strand
AATCAGGGAGATGCAAATCTAAACTACTCTGAGATTCCATCTATCCCCAATCAGAATGGCAATCATCAAAAAGTCAAAAAACAATAAATGTTGGTAAGGATGTGGAGAAATAGGAACTCTTCTACACTGTTGGTGAGATTGCAAATTAGTTCAGCCACTATGGAGATCAGTGTGGAGATTCCTCAGAAAACTGGGAATGGATCCACCATATGATCTGGCTATACCACTCCTGGATATCTTTCCAAAGTGGCTGAAATCAGAGAACTACAGTAATACATGCATACCTATGTTCATAGCAGTACAATTCACAATAGCCAAATTATGGAACCAACCTAGGAGTCCATCAACAAATAAATGGATTACAAAATTATGGGAAATACACACAATGAAATTCTATTCAGCAATAAAGAAGAACAAAATTATGTCATTTGCAAGAAAATGGAAGGACCTGGAGAACATTATGTTAAGTGAGATTAGCCAGTCACACAAAGTAAAGGGTCATATTTTTCTCTAATATTCTCAAGCTAGGGAGTACTTGGGATACCAGAGGGACTCCAGATAATGGAGGAGAAACCTCAGTGGAGCCAGGGAGGTGGTCTAAGGGAAGGAGAGGGGGAATACTGAGGTTCATTAATGGAAATACTACCATCGACTATGTGTACATATGTGAATATACCAACATCAATCTCAGTACTCTGTATTGGGAAGGAGGGAAATGGGGAGGGGGGCCACCAAGTACTGTGTGCATGTATGTCACTGTCAACATGATTTACTTATGATGTGAGACTATAATGCACCAATAAAAGTATATGAAAAATATTTTGTTTTGAATATTTTTGCAAAGCTATGGCTTCAGTTGGATAATTTTAGAAGCAAAATATTGGATTTACATTATTTGTTTTTATTTATTTATAGAGCAAAGGGGGTGGTTGTTTTCTTTCTCTCTGTCAGTACTTTCTTTTAGCTCATATCTGGTATCCATCTTTTCTTCTAGACAAACCATAGAAAGGATGTCTGCATCACTTTACAGAGCTCTTGGAACCATTTTCTTCAGCTCTATTTCTCAAGGAAGACACTTGTGAGAAGAAACAATCTGGGGTACTTGACTCATTATTGCTTTCTAAACTGTGGAACTAGGAGTGACACACTTTTGGAGAATTGGTTAGAAGGCAATCTTGGCTTTTCTCATGACCTTTGGACCACTTTGCTGTATTCAGAACAAACTCTCCTCTATTTCTCAGGTTTGGTGCCGAGTCTGACTTTTAGATCAGAGTCTTTATTCCTGTCTGACTAAAAGATCTTAACATTCTTAGTATTATGGACTTCTTTAGGAGTCTGAAGTCAACAGACCTTTCTGAGGAAAATGTATTTAAATAGCATAAAACAATAGGATTACAAAGGATTCTTATTAGAAAGAAATATAGTGAATAAAATAATTTTGCTTCTTTATTTACATATTAATAACAAATCCAGTGGTGAGTCTAATTACCAGCTTTGAAATGATGACAAAATGATATTTCAAAGTGGGGCACAGTGGCACACGCCTATAATCCCAGTACTTAGGAGAATGAGACACGAGGATCATAGGTTTGAGATCAGCCTCAGTAATTTAGCAAGACCCCCAGCAACTTAGCAAGACCCTGTTTCAAAACAAAAAGTAAATAATAAGGCTGAGGGTATAGCTCAGAGGTAGAACACCCCTGGGTTCTATCCCCAATCCAACAACAACAACGAAAAGATATTTTGAATTAGCTACAACAACTATAATATGATATCAAAATATCTGTGTTTTCCACCGGGCATGGTGGCGCACCCTTGTAATCCCGGTACTTTGGGAGGAGGAGACCGGAGGGTCTGGGTTCGCGGCCAGCCTCAGCTCTCTCCTCTCTCTCTCTCTCTCTCTCTCTCTCTCTCTCTCCCTCCCTGTCTATCTCTCCCTCCCTGTCTCTCTCTGTCTACCTAGTGAGGCCCTCCGCAACTTCGTGAGACCCAGTTTCAAAATAAAGTATAAAAAAATAGGGCCGGAGGTGTAGCACAGAGGTAGAACGCCCCTGGGTTCAATCCCCGGTACCGCAAAAAAAAAAAAAAAAAAAAAAAAAAAAATATATATATATATCTGTTTTCCATTGGTAACAAAGTCCCAGATATTTCTAATGCTTTGGTTTGTAATAGAAATTCTATGTTGCAGTTGAAGGTTAGGAACAGTGAAGATGCATTTCTTTTCCCTATACAACTCCATGAAGTCCCTGCATTTGTAGTTCCTAGACCCCTAGTTAAGATGGCCTGCTCTATGCAGAGTCCCCATAGTCCTTCCTGTAATCTGGTCTCAGTTAGGGTCACAGTGATCCATTCGATATGCTGTAATATCTTTGTCCCTTGAAAAGATTCAGAGAGCCTGGCCTCCTGCCTCAAAGAGAATTTTTAGCCCCTTAGGAAATTAGAAGACACTGATAGGTACATGGAAAGGCGGTGCTGCTCAGTACAGGGCTTTGAAGAATCCAACCCTCAAAGACAAGTGAGGTGTGAGCAATGGGGAGGAGGGCTGTCAACCCAGGCCCCATTAGGACTTTTGTCATTTTGGTGCTTATCTCAGGTTTATGGAGTAGATGGAGATTATTCCCTTCTCCCTTCCCTAAAGCTTGTGTCCCAACTAGACCAGCTCTCTTGATGTTTCCTCACCTCTTCTGTGCTGTCCCACCTGTGCCTCGGCGCTCCTGCCCCTCCTCCTGGGGTGTCCTCCTTTCCATCACTCTATGTCTACAAAGTTTGAATCTTGTGGGATCATCTGTTATTTTTTTTTCTTCCATTAAAATTCCCCCTCTCCTGTGGAATTCCTACCATTTGTGTTATGAGCAGTCACTATTCTTATTATGGGAAAATATGCAATATTTATTTAAAAAACCTCTTATCACTCCTTTTGGGTCCCGGTTAAATTAAACTTCCTCCTTGAAGCCTTCCTTGATATGATGAATTCCAAAGGGAGTCCCAACCTGAATTCTCATGGCCTCTCCCTGTGCATATCATTTCCATCTAGCATTAGTGAATGAGTTGCTGTTGAATGAACTGTATAAGAAAGGAAAGCAATCTTTTCATTGAAGTTACAAGATCACATAGAAACTGGCAGGCTTCCACTTTGTAACTGTAGCTTAGGTATCCATTTTGTAATTTTTGTACTCCTTTGTACAGTGTCTATATGTTCCATTCCTGGATGTACTGGTTTCGTGTTTCTCCTTTTGTAAAATCTGCCCAGTGAAAACTAGCCAACTGGATTAGATTGTAAAAGCCATACTCCAGCCAGTGGGGAAACGGCACAGTGGCCTTCATGCTAGGGAATAAAAGGCTGAGTGGACTGCCCGCCCAGTGTGCTTGCACCCTTCTGCACAGAAGTAAATTGCCTTGCTGAGTTACTTTTGATATTTCTAACATATTGAGTGGATTTCTTATGCTTTACAACTGTGTGGCTCACAGGGAGTCATCTGCATGCGTGTAAGTCTTTAAGCCACTCTTCTAAATCCAATCTGCATTTGTCTTGGGATGACCATCTATCTTTGTGTAATTTCTTCAGTTCACTTAAAAATGTATCATTACTTAATAAAGATAACTTGAAAATTTGTCGAATGTAGGATTTCCTTTTTGTGAAAAAGAGAGCAGCAGCCATTTTTCTTTTAGCATCTTGTGAATCTTAGCAATGTAGGAACTTGTGTTAGCTTTTTATTACTGAAATAATCAGTGTGACAAGAAAAGGGCAATTTTGGCTCATGGCTTCAGAGGTCCCAGTCCTGACGGGTTAGTTCCATTGCATTCAGGCTAGTGGCGTGGCAGCAGATCATGGTGGCAACACACAGTGGAGCAAAACTGCTCACCTCATAGCCAGGGAGCAAAAAAAGGAAGAGACAGAGACTGTTGCCCTCAGGATCCCCTTCAAGGAATGGCCCAAGGCCTAAAGACCTACCACTAGACCCTGCCTCTTGAAGTTTGCACCACCTCCTAACATCCCATCCTGGGAACAAAGACTTTACCACATGGACCTCTGAGAGTCACTTAACATCTAAACTATAGCAGAAACTATCTGAGGCTCCTTGCCTCCGTCTCCCCATTCTTTGCAGCTGGGGATTCTTGACGCTCCCGTATACTCAGCTCTGCCCTTGACCTTAAGGAGAATGTGCTCAGGAGTTTAGATGACTCAGGTTAGTCAGTTCTCTTTCTCAGATTGGCACACCTATTCATACCTGAGCTTCTGCCTCATTCCGGGCCAGGCACCATAGTAAGCAATATATGAATTGTCCTCCTCAGACTTAGAGTCTAGCTAGGGAGACACACTGGCTTACTATGTGCGGAACACTCTTTCAAGCACTTTACTCATTTGATCTTGGTAACGATCTTATATGATATGTGCTATTAATTTGCCTCTTTAACAGATAAATGAATCTGAGGTACAGAAAGGTTAAGTAACTGGCCCATAGTCACTACTGTAGAAGTTCTAGTTGTATTAGATTCCTGTGATCGCCATAACAAAAGACCACAAGCTTGATGGCTTCAAATGACAGAAACTTATGCTCTCATGGCTCTGGGAGCCAAAGTTCAAAATCAATATCAGTGTGGAAAATTGAGGTGGCAGCAGGACTACGCTCTTTCCAGCTTCGGGGAGAATGCATTCCTCAACTCTGCCAGCTTCTGATGGCTGCTGGCGCTCCTTGGTTTGTGGACACATCATCTCTCTTTCTGTCTCCTTGGTCACGTTGCCACCTCCTCTTCTGTGTGTACAAAATCACTCTTTGCCTCTCTTATAACAGATGCATACAACTACATTTAGAGACCACCCAGATTATCCAAGACGATCCAGGGTAATCTGCCCATTTCAAAATCCTTAATCTTATCTGCAACCCCCCCCATCTTTCCATATAACATAACATTCAGAGGCCAGGGATCAGTATGTGGAGACCTTGGGAGGGGGGCTGTCTCAACCAGCTACAGTAATGCACACCCAAGTGTAGTTCTCCCCTTCTTCATAGTCATTGGAGGACTGTACTTCCCAGTCCCTCACAGCTAGAGGCAGTCACGTGGCCAGTCATAGGTAATAAAATGTGACTGGAGGTGAGGTGTATCACCATGTACGAGCCTCTGCCAGCTGCTCTCGCTTCTTTTCTTTGGCAATCATGGTCCCCATGCTGCGATGGAGCAGCCACTGGTGAAAGCATTCTGGATTGCTGGGCCACTGCGCTGAGGACGGCAGCCTAGGTGAGTGGAATTTATGGGAAAGAGACAAGCTATTGTTGGGTTGAATCACTGTGCTGTTCCAGTTAATTAGACACTGCTCCGTAGCATGGCCTGTTCTCACGAGCCCAGCACATAGCTATTAAGTTCCAGAGCTAGGATTTAAACCCAAGCAGTCTGACCCCAGAACCAGGCTCTAAAATACGCATAAATTTAATTAACTGCAATTCAATATTTTAATTATGGAGAGCATGTGCCATAGGACCTGAACTTGGTCACAGGGAGATGCGGGTTAACTTTCCTTCAGAGCTTTAATCTGCATCTTGGAGGGTGTCAGGATTGGCCAGGTTATAGGTGGTGCCGGACGCAGCATTCCAAGCAAAGGGAACATTAATCACGCATGACCCCATTAGGGGAGATGAAAGTAAGCCAACATGGACGGAGAGAAAAAGCAGGGTGCAAAATAAGATGGAGAAGCAGGAAGGGAATTGTTGGTACCTGGGCCTGCCCTGATAATTTGCTCAGCACGCAGGCTGCTTGCAACAAGAATGCGAGGTGGGTTTCATCAGTTCTCCTGTCAGGAATGGAATACCATGGGTTCTTGTTATCTACTCCTGTCTCCCCTGCCCCACCCTCCTGCTCCTCCCTTCCTCTCATTTATTTAAATGTGACAACAATTTATGTTTCCTGGGGTCTGCTTGGGAAGCAGCAGTATCAGGTTTTGACATTTGATAATTGTGTGACTTTGCGTAAGTCCCCCAATTTACTCGTTAGTTAAGGGAATAGTGCTGGCTCCCCAAGAGAAATGTTGAGAGGAATACTGTCTGAAGTACTTCTCACAGTCTGGCTCAATACATGGCAGTCATTGATATGGTTCATGGTGTTGTCTGACAGGTAGTAGACACTGGGGATTTGGTGGTAAACAAGTCAGCATTCCTGATTTCTTGACACTTTCATGGTGTGGTTTACTTCCACTTCAGCTCCAACTTCCTGGTCCCATGTGCCTGATATTTGGGCTCAAATATCCTATTTCTTGTTTATTTAAAAAATGTTTTTTATTTGTACTTTGTAATTATACATTTTATTTATTTATTTATTTATTTATTTATTTATTTATTTATTTTTTGCGGTACCGGGGATTGAACGCAGGGGCGTTCTACCTCCGCGCTACGCCCCCAGCCCTATTTTTTTATACTTTATTTTGAAACCGGGTCTCACGAAGTTGCGGAGGGCCTCACTAAGTAGAGAGAGAGAGACAGGGAGAGAGAGAGAGAGAGCGCTGAGGCTGGCCGCAAACCCGGATCCTCCGGTCTCCACCTCCCAAAGTACTGGGATTACAAGCATGTGCCACCACGCCCGGCCCCTAATTATACATTTTAATGAAGTTCAGAGAGATAGAAACATATATGCACACAGCACTTGTTGCCAATACACTTACTTCTGAATAAGTGTATTCCTATACTCTTATAATAAGATTTCCAAAAAGTGACAAATAATTTTTAAAAGCATAAGAAAGAATATATCATAAGGAATTCTGTTAAAGCAGAAGGACATTTCAATGGCTTGAAAAAAAAAGTTAGCTGTGTTCTTTCTGTTGTTATTGAACTTTTCCGTATGACATGGATGTGACCTTTAAAGAGCTTATGGTTTGAATATTTATCTATTCTTAGGCTATAAATGGAAATGAAATAATTGGTAACTTTCTGTCCACTGAGACATGACACTTGGCCATTGTAGAATATTTCCCCAATCAATGACAAAGAAGCATGCATTGAGCTTGAAACAAGGAAAGGCACCTATAAAGAAGGGGATCTGTTGGCAAGAGAGAATCACACTTCTAAGGTTCAGTCTTATGCAGCTAAGTAACATCTTTTCATGTGCTCATCTATCATCTGTATATCTTCTTTGGTAAAGTGTCTATTTAAATGTTTTGTTGAGTTTTTATTGGTTTATTCATTTTTTTTTTGGTACTGGGGATTGACCCAGGGGCATTCTGCCTCTGAGTTACACCCCCAGCCCTATTTTTTATTCTTTATTTTGAAACAGGGTCTCACTAAGTAGCTGAGGCTGGCTGTGAACCTGTATCCTCTGGTCTCAGCCTCCCAAGTACTGGGATTACAAGCGTGTGCCACCACGCCTGGCTCAAGAGTTTTTTTAAAATATATATCATGGGTATAAGACTTTATCAGATATATGATTTATAATTATTTTCTCCCTTTTTTTGACTTTAGTCTCCTAAGAATGTCTTTGGAAGAATAAGAATTCCTAATTTTGGTGGTCCATTTTATCTTTTTCCTATTACCAAGTCATTCTTTTGGTGGTATATCTAAGAAATCTTTGCCCAATCCAATGTCACAAAGAGTTTCTTCTAGAAGTTTTGTACTTTTCAGTTTTACATTCACCTCTATAATCTACTTGGAATCTTTGTATATGGTGGGGTATGGGTCAAAGTTATTTTTTGATACAAAGGTTATCCAATTTGTCCACTTGATACCAGTATCAGACATTATTAATTATAGTTTTTAAATAAGTCTTGAGATCACATAAAGTTACTTTTTTAACTTTGTTCTCTTTTTCAAAGTGGTTTTGGATATTCTAGGTCCTTTGTATAGATTTTATGGTAATATTTTAATTTTATTTTTAAAATATATTTTCAACTGACACATTAAAAACATAAAAATTGTACATATTAATGGGATGTAATGTAATATGTCAATACTAAATAAGGCTAAACATCTATTTCTTCAAACATTTATTATCTTTTTTTGGTAAGAGCTTTCAAAATCATCTCTTCTAGATTTATGAATGTATAGTACATTATTGTCTATAGTCACTCTATTATGCAACAGTACACCAGAACTTCTTGTTCCTATCTAACTGTAACTCAGTACCCATTAATCAACCTTTTCCCATCTCTCCCTCTCCACTCTCCCTGGTTTCTGGTAGCCACCAATCTACCCTCAATTTCTATTAGAGCAGTGTTCATTTGCACTGATTTTAGAAGATCATCAATTTATAATACAAAAAAACTATTTAAATTTTGACTGTGATTACATTGAACATATGGACCAATTAATGGAGAATTGTCATCTTAACAACAGTCTTCTGATCCATAAGCATAGTATGCCTTTCCATTTATTTATATACCCTTTAAAGAATTTCAGTAATATATTGTCATTTTCAGTGTGCAAGTTTTCCACATTTTGGACAGGTTTATTCTCATTCATTTTATATTTTTATGTTATTATACATCGTATCATTTTGTGATTTGCACTTTCAGTTTATTCATTGCTAGAGTATGGAAATATAATTTATTTTCACATATTAGTCTTTTCTTTTTTTTTGTGTGTGTGTGTGTGTGTGGTACCGGGGATTGAACCCAGAGGCATTCTACCTCTGGGCTACACCCAAGCCCTATTTTTTATTCAGCAAGTAGTGAGATTCTCATCAACCTAGAGAGACCCTGTTTCAAAATAAAAATAAAATGAGGCTGGGGGTATAGCTCAGAGGTAGAATGCCCCTGGGTTCAATCACCAGTACTACACAAAAAGAGAGAGAGAGAAAGAGAGAGAGAATGATATTATCATATCAATAGATATAGCAAAAGCATTTAACAAGACCCTTCATCTATTCCTGTTTGTTTTGAAAAACTGTTATAAAATTAGAAATAGAACAGAATCTCCTCTAGGACCCTAAGGTGTCCAAAAAACACAGGTAGCATTGCGCTTAACAGTGAAAGAGTAAGGCTTTCCTCCTAACACCAAAGAAAGGGTGCCTATTTTTGCCACTTGAAGAAAGAAAGATGCCCATTCTTACCACTTCTATTCAAAATTGTATTGGAGAATATAGCCATTGCAATGAGGCAATAAAAAGAAATACAAGGCATACAGATTATAAAGTAAGATATAAAACTCATTATAGCTATAGACAACATGATTGTCTATGCAGAAAACCTCAGAGAATATATAGCAAAGCCATCAGAACTAATAAGTGCTTAGAAATGTTGCAGGAGTCGGGCATGGTGGCGCATACTTGTAATCCCAGTACTTGGGAAGCTGAGACAGGAGTATCGTAGGTTTGAGACTTGTCTCAGCAACTTAGTGAGTCCCACAGAAACTTAGTAAGACCCTATTTCAAAAAAAAAAAGTAGGGCTGGGATGTAGCTCAGTGGTAGAATGCTCCTGGGTTCAATCTCCAGTACCATAAACAACAACAATAACAACAACAACAACAGAATAGATCATAATCTTAACAAATCTGGTACCCAGTTGGTAGAGGATGCTTGCTGGAAACAATGTGGAGGCAGATGTGTGTTTGTTCTAGGAAATGGATGACTTGGAGCTGGAGGATGATGAAGACCACCCAGACTATGACCCTGCTGCCTGGGGTGTGGCTCAACAGACTTGTAGACTACCCCATCTCCAGCGAGGCCGCCTGCCACAGCACCTGTGGTTGTGTGAGAGGGTTTCAAGATTTTTTTTCCTCAAAGAAAAGAAATTTTTCAGGAGAATATTCTTCTGACAGCTTTCAACATTGAACTACATCTTGTCTTCAGCCCTTTCCTTAAAAAAGCTGACCTTAAAATTTCAAAAAAATGAACACTTTTTTTGGCATCCTTTCTTTCCACCAAGGAAAGGTATTTTTCCCCTTCCCTTGAATCTGGGTTGACCCTTAGTGACTTGGTGGTGACCAAAAGCATACACTTGAAGTGATGCTTGTGAGTTTGGAGGTGAGGTCAGGAAAGTCCAGATCTCTCCGTGAACATTTTCTTTTACATTTTTTACATGAAATTATCTCTTAGTAATTCAGCCTTTACTATGGTGCCTCACATTAGTCTCTACAAATATGTTTAAAATAATTTAAAAAAATAGTATTGTGTTACACTCTGAAGCTTTGATAAGTCTGGAAGTGGTCCAGTGAGGTGGGTGGAGAGGACAGGAAGCGAAAACAAACCTTGTGAAGACAATATTTTTATTACAAGTCTGCATATGGGACTATGAAGGCCTAGAGTGGTAATTCACTTGCCCATGTAAGATTTAGAGCCAAAATTCAACCCCCTAAGCCAGATCTGGCTCCAATGTTCTTGTTTCTTCTGAGTTATGCTTCTTAGAAGCAGGCAGAGCACATCACTAAGGAGTATAGGATTAATATGTCATATCTTTCTGGAGGATGGGATAATTAAATCTCAAAGTTGGCATGATACATTATTACAGTTGGATCTAGAGGGTCCCCCAAAGTCTCCTGTGTTGGAGGCGTGGTCCCCAGTGCAGTGGTGTTCAGAGGTGGGGCTTCCAGAAAGTGATTGGACCATGAGGGCTCTGACCATTGATGAGTTCATAGCTGAATGGACTATTGGGGAGTGTTGGAAACTGCAGGGGGTGGGACCTAATTGAAGGAAATTGGTCCTTGGCATGTCCTTGGGGGCTACATCTTGTCCCCAGCCCTTTCCTCTATCTTCCTCTCTCTTTGACTTCCAGCCACCATGGTGTGAACAGTTTTGTTCTGCCATACCCTTCTGCCATGATGTTCTGCCTCACCACAGGCCCTGAACATAACGGAGCCAGCTGACCATGCCCTGAAACCTCCGAAACCATGGGCCAAAATAAACCTTTCCTCCTTGAAGTTGTTTTTCCTCAGGTATTTTGTTACAGTGATGAAAACAGAATCACTCATGTATTATAGAATATAGCAAACAATTTATCATCTTTTAAAAAAGACAAACCAGGAGGATTCAAAGAAATATCATTTCTTTTCTCTTTTTTTTTTGTGGTGCCGGGGATTGAACCCAGGGGCGTTCTACCTCCGAGCTACACCCCCGGCCCTATTTTTTATACTTTATTTTGAAACCGGGTCTCATGAAGTTGTGGAGGCCTCACTAAGTAGCTGAGGCAGGCCGCGAACCCGGATCCTCTGGTCTCAGCCTCCCAATTACTGGGATTACAAGCGTGTGCCACCACGCCCAGCAGAAATACCATTTCTATAACAGATTATTTTAACTCCAGAATTATCAAGTCACATAATCTGCTTTGGTAAGAATTTTCAAAACTCATGTCGTGTCTTATGACTTCTGATCCAGGGAAGCAATGATGTGCTTTGTGTCATAATTTGCAAGTCATTGATGCTTGCAATTCTAAGAAATAATGATACTCTTGTTTTTTGGCGGGTGCCAAGGACTGTGCTTAGGATTATTGCCTCATTTATACTTAGAGCATTCCCTCAGATTAGGCACCACATTCTACATAACATTCTACATCACATACTAAGGAAGTTACCTGTGCCTTAGAGAGGTGGAGCAGTTAGCCTCCATTTTTGCAGGCAGAGCAGGGATTCAACAATAGGTCTGTTTGTCTCCATAGACTACGCTCTTACGCCCTAATATTGTTTAAGCAAAGGATTTCTTGAACCGGAACTCTCTGGATACCTCATAGGGGTGGGAATATTAGTTGTAGATGTGGACAATACCTAATTATGCCCAAGGCTACCCTAATTCTGCAGTCCAAATGGTTGAGAATGGGATCATTCTATACGTTGAATTGCTGATCTCCCTGGATAGAATTTATAATTGCCTCAGAGTGCAGTCCTCAGCTCCTCCCTGATTGGCCAGGTTGTCTGCAGCAAGGTATCATACCTGTGTACGCATCTGCTCAGCCATCTGCAGTGTAAAACTCTGTCAATCATTCTTACCTCAGGGAAACAGGAGATTTTAGTTTTGGAAAATTACTGTCCTATAGAAGGATAAAGGAGATGCCAGAGGTAAAGCTATTTTAACCTCATCTCTTACTTTAGATGAATTCCCTGATATATGGATTGTAGACTTAGGATTTTAAAGTACATGAATAATCTCCCAGTTTATGAAGGGAGTTCATTTTATACCTACTGGATTATGAGGTCATATGTTTCCCTTCCTAGCACAGACTGTATTAGCACGTGTGACAGTGAAGGTGTCTCAGACCGAATGAAACCCAAGTGTCATGGGATATAATATACTGTTCAAATGCACTGTTTGGTTGCCCTGCGAGTTCTGTTTTGGTAGCTGCGGTTATAGTAGGAACAGGGGGTGGTAGAAAGAGATCTAATGAACCTTGATCTTGCTGGTAATTCATCAGTTTCTTAGAGAGGTCACTAATTCAGTGAGGTAGTAAGTCTAATCTTTATTTATTTATTTATTTATTTTGTGGTACTGGGGATTGAACCCAGGGGCCTTCTTCCTCTGAGCTACATCCCCAGCCCTATTTTTTATTCTTTATTTTGAAACAGGGTCTCACTAAGCTGCGGAGGGCCTCACTAAGTAGCTGAGGCTGGCCGTGAACCCGCGATCCTCCTGTCTCAGTTTCCCAAGTACTAGGATTACAAGCGTGCGCCACCACGCCCAGCTTAATCTTCATTTATTTTTTTGGTGTTGGGATTGAACCCAGGGGTGTTCCACTTCTGACTTACACACTCAGTCATTTTTTATTTTGAAACAGGGTCTTGCTAAGCTGCTGAGGGTATCATTAAATTGCTGAGGCTAGCCTTGAACCTGCAGTTCTCCTTTCTCAGTCTCCTGAGTACTGATATTACAGGCATGTACTACCACACCCAGATAAGTCTACTTTTTACTGATTTATTTTTCCAAGGCTCCTGAAACCGACACATACCTTCAGCCTACACCACCTGTGCGGTTGTCAAGTCAACGCACTTCGAATGACTTCACCTCTCTCTTATATTCACCTGACACAGACTCACTTTTCAGATTGACTTAAGCGCTATCACCTTTGAAAAATGTTGAGGCCAAGTGTCCACAGGCAGATTTTATTGTAACTTCTAAGCGATGACTCTCAACACCCAAGGAACTAGATAGGGTCAGGAAACCTGAGGCTACTTCTCCCTCCAGATTTGCAATCTGGGCTCATTTAAATGTATTCTTATTATTTCCTGCTACTTTTGTTGACAGAATTCACAGATTGTGGTTATATAAATAGAAACTACTTTTGGTGACACAATGTGACCTCCTCCTCAAGCCTGGCCCTTTTCCCAGTCTCGATGAATGGGGCTGTCATCTGCCCAGTGGCTTATGCAGAAGCCTAGACGCTGTCTTGATACTTTCCGCTCTCCCTGTCTGTATTCAATCCATCACCAAGCCCTTCTCTTTAGTCCTGAAATAGTCCCTCAAAGGGCCTCCTTTGTACTCTCCTGCTACTCCCTCCAATCTGTGTTCTCCACATTATAGCTGGAATGATATTCTCAAGAGTTACATGTTCATGTATTACTCTCAGAAGTATTCTTAGTGCCTACTGTGTATAAGGTATATAGTGGAGAATGAGGTAGATAAAATCTTGTCCTCATAAAAATGAACAAAAAGTTTGTGTCAGGCTCCTCCCTGCTCCTTACCATCTTATGTTAAAATACTTTGGTAGATTTCTAGTTGTTCTTAGGTTAAAATCTTTCCAGTGGCCTCTATAGTCGGGTCCCCATCTATCCCTACAGCCTCATTTTCTGTCATTATTCACTTCACTCTAAGCACCTCAGCCTTGTTTCTGATCTTAATTGTGCTGGAGGGCCTGCCACGCAGGGCCTTCGCATTCGCTGAGATGTTAGCCAGAGTGCTTTCAGACTCTGCCACCCCCCAGTCGTCAGTTTAAACTTGTCTTCCTCAGAGAAGCCTCCCCAGATCCAGCAGATTGGCCTTCATCCTTGAATCCTATGCTTTCATGATACTATGACGATTTCCTTCCTGTGGCAGCCATCACTGTTATTCTTGGGCTGAGTTGATTAATGACTTAGCCCCCACTAATCCCTAAGCTCTATGGATTTTTTCCTTACCATTTGTATCCCCAGAAACCAGCAAAATTCATGGGTAATAAGTGCTTAACATAACATGTTTAAAACGAGTGATGAGCCAGGCACAGTGGCTCTTTCCTGTAATCCCAGTTCTTGTGAGGCTGAGACGAGAGGATCACAGGTTCAAGGCAACCCTTAGCAACTTAGTGAGACCCTGTTTAAAAATAAAAATAATAAAAAAAAGAATGGGCTGGCAGTGTAGCTTAGAGGTAGAATGTCCCTGGGTTCAATTCCCAGAACCAAAAAAAAAAAAAAAGAAGAAGTGGGCAGACTGGGTGTTACAGAGTGGGCCTTCGCTAGTCCACTCAGTCTTGGATTGGCCACATATATTAATGATGCTGGAGGGCACAGGTTTCTGCATTGCTAAGGTGTAATTGCACCACCTGTAGTTTCCAGAAAGTTCTTCAACCTCTCAGGGCCTCCATTTTGGCACCTGTTTCATAGGGCCGTTGTAAGGATTAATGATGACAAAAACCATTGGGCACAGTGACGGGCATGCAGTAAGCACTCAATGAACAATAGACATAATATCAACAGTGAAGCATTTTCATTTCACACGGCCTCTGTCTGCGCTCATCAAGGAACAGCATTGGGTCTTTCCTGCTATCAGGGAACTATATGCAAATGAAGAGTTCTTTGGGAAGAAGGGCTTTAGAAGTTCAGTGTCATTCTTGGTATTTTTTGGACCCATGTCCATTCAGAAGGCTGTTGACTGCTATGGCAGAGACTGCTGCTATCCTCCAATATCCATTGTCTCCTTGTGTTATAGAATTCTTTTTTTTTTTTTTTTGAGGTACCGGGGATTGAACGCAGGGGCGTTCTACCTCCGCGCTACGCCCCCGGCCCTATTTTTTTTATGCTTTATTTTGAAACCGGGTCTCAGGAGGTTGTGGAGGGCCTCACTAAGGAGAGAGAGAGAGAGAGAGAGAGAGAGAGAGAGAGACAGAGCGAGAGCTGAGGCTGGCTGCGAACCGGGATCCTCCGGTCTCCGCCTCCCAAAGTACTGGGATTACAAGCGTGCGCCACCATGCCCGGCTGTGTTATAGAATTCTTAAGGACACACAGCTGCTCAGAAAAAGGTCTATATTTGTCAGCATTTCTTGTACCTTGGTGTGTCCGTTTGACTAAATTTTAGTTGATGAGATGTTTATGGCATTCTGGGAATGTTCTCCAAGCTGGCACACACCCAGTTCCTTTGTATTATTTTCCCTTCCTTCTACCTTTTCGGTGGAGTGCTGGGACGATGGCTGAACCTGGAGCTGTCAGTTTGGACCAGGAGGTAACAACCATGGGAATAGAGGCCACGCAAAGCAGAGAGTCAGGAGGAGCCTGGGTTACCAAGGCCCTCTTAGTTAAAAACCTGCTTTCAGCTGGGCATGGTTGCACACGTCTGTAATCCTAGTACTTGGGAGACTGAGACAGAGGATCCTAGGTTCAAGGACAGCCTCAGCAAACTTAGCCAGACTCTCAGCAACCTAGTGAGACCCTGCTTCAAAACAAAAAATAAAATAGGGCTGAGGGTGTAGCTGGGAGGTAGAATGCCCCTGGGTTCAATCCCTGGTACCAAAACAAAAGACAAAACAAAACACTACTCTGTGGAGCAGGGCCACAATACAACTGGATTGTTTTCCTCACAACTTTGACATTAGAGAGAAATAAACTGTCTTATTCAAGTCATTGTCACAAGAAATTTTATTCACGGCCATAAAGCTCTGTACTGTGCAACACATGGAAGGAAGCAGTCTCCTTGATCCCCCACCCCCTCTGCCTTGGGAGGTTCTGATTCTGACACATGTGGAAGTGACCACTGTGGCAGGATGAATAGTGACAAGAGAGGCTTCCCTAATGTTGCTACCTGGACTAGCACAGTGCTGGAGAGTACGCATGGCGGAACCTTCCAGAACAAGCCTGTCTGAACAGGCACTTGTAGCTGAAATTAAGGTGAATGATAGAAAATAAAAATACGTATTGTTTATCGCATTCCTGTGTTGTGTACTGGACTGGAATATAGTGGTTGAGAGCATGGGCTCAGAACTATTTGGCTATTTTTTTTTTTTTTTGCTTACTGGCTGTGAGACTTTGAATAAATTAGTCAACTGTAATAGTAATTGTGTCTCAGTTGTCACACCTGTATGACCAGGCAGTAGTAGCATTCACCTCATACATTTGTTGTGAGAATCAAAGTATTTACTCTCTCTAGGGCTTGGTACATAGCAGGCATTCTCTATATTAGTAGTTGTTAATATCACATGTTTATGGGTGATGTGCTTTTGTCTGCTACATTCTTGTTTATAGATTTTTAAATAACTCCCAGAGGAAAATGTTTTCAAAAAACTTAGAGCTATGGTTTTAGGAAACATTGATCGCTGAAAAGGAAAGAAAAACTGAAGGTAAAAATCTTTGACGTTAGCCGGGCCTGGTGGTACACGCTTGTAATCCCAATACTTGGGAGGCTGAGACTGGAGGATCCAGGTTTGCGGCCAGCCTCAGCTACTTAGTGAGGCCCTCCGCAACTTAGTGAGACCCTGTTTCAAAATAAAGAATAAAAAATAGGGCTGGGGGTGTATCTCAGAGGTAGAATGCCCCTGGGTTCCATCCCCAGTACTGCAAAAAAAAAAAAATCTTTGAGGTGATTTAAAAAAACTTAAAAATGCTATTAAATTCATAGGTATTTGACATTTTCTTTTTTATACATTTATTGGTGTACTGTAATTATACATTATAATGAAGTGTGGAGCGATAGTAATATCCATGCACACAACTTGGTGTGTTTCCCTCCAGATCCCACCGTCCTCCTTCCTCTTCCTTGTACATGTCATTGAGATTGAGATTGATAATTTCATATGTGTACATAGCATTATTTTTTTGTGTGTGTGTGGTACTGGGGATTGAACGCAGAGGCGTTCTACCTCCACGCTACGCCCCCGGCCCTATTTTTTATGCTTTATTTTGAAACCATGTCTCACGAGGTTGGGGAGGGCCTCACTAAGGAGAGAGAGAGAGAGAGAGAGAGAGAGAGAGAGAGAGAGAGAGCTGAGGCTGGCCGCAAATCCGGATCCTCTGGTCTCCGCCTCCCAAAGTACTGG
>PVJS01043311.1:0-17117 GCA_004027185.1 Glis glis | reverse complement strand
CATTCTACCTCTGGGCTACACCCCCAGCCCTATTTTCTGTTCTTTATTTTGAAACAGGGTCTCACTAAGTTGCGGAGGGCCTCATTAAGTAGCTGAGGCTGGCCGCGAACCTGGATTCTCCAGTCTCAGCCTCCCAGGTACTGGGATTACAAGCGTGCGCCACCACGCCCGGCTTGTGAAGAGTATTCTCTATCGGTGAACGTGTCCTCCCAAATCCATGTTCAGCGGCCTCACATAGCTAGAAATCAGTCACAGTGGCAGGGAGCCCTTCCACCATTCCTCCAGGGAGACTAGTGCCTGCTGCCATCAGGGCATCCCCACCCGGTGAGCCACCTCTTAGACCATTTGTTTCACCTCCTGCAGGAGACCAAGCTGCTCTCTTCATTGGAAACCTCTAGCTGCTTCAGAATCTGACCCTTCTGATGCTGAGTCTGAGGGGGTTATCTTGGGGAAGGGGCTGGGCTGTAAGTAGGTAGTCAACTGAGGGTTTCTTCCAGATTAAAAGATATATCTTTTATATAAAATATATAATATATATAAAAGATAAATTGGCACTCTTATCCCTAAACAGGGAAAGGCAATGCAGTAAGAGCTTACTGAGAGTCACCTTTAAAAGCCTCTGATTCCAAATTTAGTCACCACCTTTGTTGTCTTCATATTAGTTAATGAAGAGGAACTTAAGTGGAGGCCAACTGCTGCACTGGCAAGGAAGCGCATCAGACTGTTTTCTTCCTGGAAAGGGAAACTGCAATTATAATGAAGCATTGAGCGCAGGGCGGTGTCCACCTGCAGGATCCATCTCCAGGATCACCAGGGGACTGCTGATCCTGTTGCCATCTTGGGGACCCTCCTTGACTTCCCTAGGAAGCCTGCTGGGGCCATTTTGCCCATGGATCCAGAGCACCACACATGGTGCTCATCTGTGTTTGTTTGTTTATTTACTTATTTATTTTTCGGTACTGGGGATTGAACCCAAGGGCATTCTACCTGTTTTTATTCTTTTTTTTTGTGGTACTGGGGATTGACCCCAGGGGCATTCTACCTCCGGGCTACACCCCCAGCCCTATTTTTTATTCTTTATTTTGAACAGGGTCTCACTAAGTTGCGGAGGGCCTCACTAAGCACCTGAGGCTGGCCGCGAAGCTGGATCCTCAGGTCTCAGGCTCCCAAATACTGGGATTACAAGCGTGCGCCATCACGCCTGGCTTTATTCTTTCTTTCTTTATTTTGCGGTACTGGGGATTGAACCCAGGGACATTCTACCTCCAAGCAACACCCCCAGCCTTATTTTTTTTTTTATTCTTTATTTGGAACAGGGTCTCACTAAGAAGCTGAGGCTGGCCGCGAACCTGGATCCTCTGGTCTCAGCCTCCCAAGTACTGGGATTACAAGTGTGCGCCACCATGCCCAGCTTTTATTTTATTTTATTTTTTTGCGGTACCAGGGATTGAACCCAGGGGCGTTCTACCTCCGAGCTACACCCCCAGCCCTAGTTTTTATACTTTATTTTGAAACCGGTCTCACGAAGTTGCGGAGGGCCTCACTAAGTAGCTGAGGCTGGCTGTGAACCCGGATCCTCCGATTTCAGCCTCCCAAGTACTGGGATTACAAGCATGCGCCACCACGCCCGGCTTAGCTTTTATTTATTTTTTTTTAAACAGGGTCTCACTAAGTTGCGGAGGGCATCACTAAGTAGCTGAGGCTGGCTGGAAACCTGCGATCCTCCTGTCTCAGCCTCCCAAGTACTGGGATTACAAACATGTGCCACCACGCCCGGTTTATCTGCGTTTATTTTAATTGCTTCTGTTCTTCAAAGTGGGGCACCCAAAATCTCTTGGTATGTGAGAAGAAAATATTATAACTTTGCCGGGCGTGGTGCACACGCTTGTAATCCTAGTATTTGGGAGGCTAAGACCGGAGGATCCGGGTTCGCGGCTAGCCTCAGCTACTTAGTGAGGCCCTCTGCAATTTAGTGAGACCCTGTTTCAAAATAAAGAATAAAAAAAATAGGGCTGGGGGTATAGCCCGGTGGTAGAATGCCCCTGGGCTCAATCCCTGATACTGCAAAAAAAAAAAAAATTATAACTTCAATTAGGTCTTTTGTACTGGGATTGAACTCAGGGGCATTCTGCCTCTGAGCTACACCCCCAGTCCTATTTTTTTTTTTTTAAACAGGGTCTCGCTAAATTGCTGGCCCTGAACCTGCAATCCTCCTGTCTCAGTCTCCCATATACTGGGATTACAGGTGTGTGCCACCAAACCCAGCAATTTTTCATTTAAAAAATACAAGAAGCTAGCCGGGTGTGGTAGCGCATACTTGTAATCCCAGTACTTGGGACCCTGAGACTGGAGGATCAGGGTTCACAGCCAGCCTCCGCATCTTAGTGAGACCCAGTTTCAAAACAAAGAATAAAAAATAAGGCTGGGAGAGTAGCCTGGAGGTAGAATGTCCCTGGGTTCAATCCCCGGTACCACACACACACACACACACACACACCAGTAATCTCAGTACTTGGGAAGCTGAGACAGGAGGATCACAGGTTCGAAGCCAGCCTCAGCAATTTAGTGAGGCTTTCAGCAACTCAGTGAGACCCTGTTCCAAAATTAAAAAGGGCTGGGGGTGTAGCTCAGTGATAGAATGTCCCTGGGTTCAATTGCCAGTTGCAAAAAAACAGAAAGAAAAAAAAAAAAAAACAAGCAAGCTGAGGGGCCGGGCAACACCGTGCTGCATGCCTGTAATCCCAGTACTTGGGAGGCTAAGAAAAGAGGATCTCAGGTTTAAGGGCTGCCTCAGCAACTTAGCAAGACTTTCAGTAAACTAGTGAGACCTGGTTTGAAAATCAAAAAATAAAAAGGGCTGGGGGTGTGGCTTGGAGGCAGAAAGCCCCTGGGTTCAATCCCTAGTTCCACATACACCCACAAAAAGAAAGCTGGGAATACAGCTCAGTGGAAGAGTATGCACTTAACATGTGTGAGACCCTGGGTTTAATACCCAGCACCAAAAATCTCAAACTGTAAGAAAGCAATTAAACTTTATTGATGTTTAATATCCAAGGTAATAGGAATATACATAAATACACGTTAGAAATGTATGGTCAAAAGCTTTCTCATCAAATTTGAGCACTGCCAATGACAACCTTGTGGACAGAGAATATTGCTCCATTTCCTAACTCTAATTCCAAATCAGGACTTGGTGTGAACTACTGCTGCAAACGTGGATGCTGAAGGAATGAGTGCAGGTGAAACACAAGCAGTTTCTAGGGGAACTTGAGGTCTTCCTTTGGGCAGAGGGGTCAGTCATAAGTGGTCGAAGTCCACAGCAGATAAAAGGCCACTATGGGAGGCAGGGCCTTCTAGGAGAAGCCACTGCAACGGATGGGGTCTCCCCACCAGAGTTCATTCTGCTGGAACAAAACTCTTGTCCTTTAAAGCTCAAGATGGTCCAGGAAATAACAATTCATGATCTCAACTTTGGAATATTTCTAGAAACTGGGCCCTAAGTTTCCGAAATGTGTGGCCCAGCCTAGTGTGGAACAGGCCGAGGGAAGCCGAAAGGCCAGACTCAGCCTCCCCCAGAAGGGCGAGACCCAAGTGCTTGGCACCATGGAGCCCATGGGGGGCTGGGGGGGGCTGAGGGGAAGTCACTCTTCCATACAAGCCTGCACCCTAGCTTGACCTGCTCCCCCTGATGAAGCACACCCAGAACCCTTCAGCTAGCCCCTGGCGACAGGAAGGAATGCTGCTGAAGCTGCTGCTGCGACATCTACACCCACTGGCGTGATGCCTGAGGTATGGTGGCAAACGATTTACTGCTCAAGTATATATATATTTTTTGTGGTACTGGGTACCAGAAAAGGTGTGGTTCTACCTCTGAACTACACCTGCAGTCCTATTTTATTTTTATTTTGAAACGGGGTCTTGCTAGGTTAATGAGTCTCACTACTTGCTGAAGTTGTCCTCAAACCTGCGATCTTCCTGTTTCAGCCTCCCAAGTACTAGGACTACAGGCATGTGCCACCTTGCCTGGCTTTTGTTTTTTTGAAACGGTCTCACTAGGTCACTGAGTTTTGTTATGTAGCTAAGGCTGTCCTTGAACCTGTGATCCTCCTGTCTCAGCCTCCCAAGTGTTACGATTATAGGCATGTACCACCATGCCTGGCTACATATATTCTGAGAAAGATTCATAGTAAACAGTAGGCCCACTACCACAGCCCCTGTAGCAGGACCGCTCCAGGGCTCCTCTCCCACCTGCAGCACCTGCCCTGCCAGAGGAAAGCAAGACTGGAACGTGTGTGCTGCTCCCTCTTGCCAAACAATAGTTCCATCACACACTGATGCATGTAGAAACAACGTAGCTGGCTTTTGCTTGTTTCTGCCTTTTAGACCAATGGTATCCCACCAAAAGAATCTTCTGAAACTTTCTAACATTTATCCAGATTAATAGCACACTTTTTTCATAATTCACTTATTTTATTTAGGAAAACATACAATCATAGGTATTTTAAAGAATGCAGCAAAGTATAAAACAAATACAAAAGACACCTGGGATACAACCAGCTGGCTTCCGCCTTCAAAATACTGTGGGTCTTGTGACTTAAGTTGACTTTGGCACCAGGAAGTTCAGAACTAAGTTTGCGGCCACCTTTGATAACTGAGGCCATTTTAACAGGTATTTTTGTGGACTAGTGTTACACTGGAATTCACCTTTGCTGTTTGTTCATCACTGAACAAATGTGAAAGGGATTATGGTGGGGACACAAAGGGGAACAACAGGCCCTGCTCACAGTAGCTCACAATCTAATCTTGAGATAGAGAAGCACCCAGCCAGCACAATACAGTGTAGTTAAGTGTTAAGAGAAGTGTCAGCTCAGGGTGCTACAGGGACCCCAGGATAGCCACCTGACCCAGGTTTGCATAGCTAAAGAAGCTACCAGGAGGAGGTGAAGATAAGGTTCCCAGAGGATGAGCAGGCATGGAGGCCTCTAGGCTCAAGGCCTGCCTTTTCCCCATCCCTTATTGTCCGTCCCTTGGCTGACCCGAATCCTCCCCTGAAATTCTCAGTCCCGTTATGTCTTACAATTCACCTCTCTGTCTTGCTGGTTAATTTTCATGAGTACACATCTTGTACTTCAAGACTAGGCTGTCACCTCCTCTGAGGACAGAGATTCTTAAACCTTAATCTTTCTTCACTGTACCTATGATATTGTGTTGGTCAGTGGCTGCCCATCCAAAACCCTGGCTGGGTGAATCAGCACTTCTCTATCACTTGGCTGGAGCAAGAAGGATGAGGTGGGCAGTTGTAGGTGAGAAGGGGCCAAAGATAGATAAAACACAGAATCTACCTACTCGGTTGCTGCCTGGACCAAAAGACTCAGAATACTTTCTATTGGCTAATGGGGAAAAGTCAGACTACAGAGCAATACTCTCAACTGCACAGTCATTTGAAAGAAAGAATGCAACCCCAAATTAGACAATATGGTACCCTACCCCACCCCCCACCCTTGGAACCCATGGTCCTGAAGAGGCCTGTACTCAGTCAAAAGTGATCCGGAAGCTGCGCTCTTGTTCCTTGCGACGCCCCTCGCACACCTTGGTCACCTCCTCCACCTTCCTCTGCAGCAGAGCTGAGTTCTGGTCAATCCATTGCAGAGAGTCCATGTGCGCGTTGAGGATCTTGCAGATCTGCTGCAGTGGGTCGCTGGTGTCAGCAGGGCCTCCAGACGTGTTCAGGTGCTCGATGATGTCCTTGAGGTCCTGGGCCATGCGCTTCAGCTGCGCATCAATGTTCTCAGCCAGCTTGTAGGTCTTCTCGCGCTCCTCATCGGCATGCTGCAGGTAGATGGTCCCGCTCTGCTCCTTGACAGACTCCTCCAGTGGGCTCAGCAGGTCTTCCAGCTCCTTCTGCTGGGACAGGATGAAGTCAAGCTCCTGGTCCAGCCTCTTCTGGTCCAGCTTCACCTTCTCCACCTCACGGTGCAGGCTGGTGATCTTCTCTCCATTCTCGATCAGAGTGCGGTCCCAGGCATTGACCTGGGTGGCCTGCTGGAGGAAGTGCCGCTCCTGGTCCTCCAGCTCCAGGCTCCACTTGTTGATCAGGCTCTCCAGCTGCGCATAGGTCATCACAGGAGAGGCGGCTGCTCCAGCAGCTGCGCTGGGGCCAGGTGGAGCAGTCACAGCAGCTGCTGTGTTGCTGGAGATCCCGGCTGGCACCAGTGGTTTTAAACTCAAGGCAAAGCCAGTGGTGGAGGCGGTGGTAGTGGTGGTGGTGGATGTTGCTGTGGAGGCGCCAGAAGCTGCTCCGGGGGGCTTCAGGCTGAAGCCCAGCGTCCCAGCCCCAGGAGCTCCAGTGGTGGTTGCTGGGGCACAGAGGGAGAGCCCTGTGGTGGTGGATGAGGTGGGAGCTGCTGCTATTGAGGCAAAGAGGGTAGGCCCCGCACTGGTGGTGGCAGCAGTGGGTGTGGGAGCGGCTGGCTGCGTGGCCCCTGATCCAGTGGTTGCCGGGGTGGCTGGAGTGAAGGGCAATCCAGAAAGTGCCGCGGGCTGGGCTGAACTGCTCACAGAGCCAATGTTGAAACCAGAGGTCCCAGCCTGGGATGTGCTTCCACCGGTGAAGGAGAACCCTCCAGATGTGGTGGACGGAGCTGCGGAGGTGGTAGAGGAGCCAAACACAAAGCCAGTGGGAGGTGTCCCTTGGCTGGAGGTGACGGCACTTGATATGGCATTGGTGAGGGTGCTGCTGCCAAGCCCGAAGCCACCGGGGTTCACTGTGGCCGGGGTGGCAGCTGTGTTGCTCAAGTTTAGCTTTGGAGCACTGATCCCTAAGGAAAAGCCAGTTCCTCCAGAGGCAGGAGTTGTTGTTCCAAAATTGAATCCTGGGGTCTGTGTGGCTGGAGCTTGGGTTGTGAGGGAGAATAGGCCAGTTGAGGGGGTAGTTGCAGCAGGTTGGGAGGGAGTCCCAAAGTTAAACCCTCCAGTGCCGGAAGTAGAAAAAGAAAACCCTGTTGCAGGCGTGGTTGTTACTGTCTTCGCAGTGCCAAAGGTGAACCCGCCTGTAGGAGCCCCAGTGCCTCCAAAATTAAACCCGCTCATGGCTCCAGACTCTGGTGGCAGCAGCTACTCCGGCTCCCAAAGCAAGTCCGACAGCGTCTGCAACCTTGGGGAAGATTTTTAAAGCAGAGGAAGTGACATGATCAGATGGCAGTTTTGGAAAGGCAACATCAGTGGCATGATGGAGCACACTCAGTCTGGACAGTGGCAGGGCTAGATAATTAGAACAGGCAGCAACCCTTCTTCTTCCTTCTGTATAACCTCAACTAGGCTTTGCTAAACTAGCAAAGAAAGATCCAGAAGCACCGGTCCATGGCCAGGAGTCAGGCTCTAGGGGCTGGGCGTGTTTGGGCCACGTGCAGCCACATTCAGCACAGTGGGGGCCTCCCACTGCCAGGGAGAAGGTGGGAGACAGACCCTGAACAGAGCTCAGCCCCCGAGGAGGCTGCCTGAATGGAGGCACTTCCCATGAGTGGGACTAGAAAGACACGAAATAACATCCATGGGACGTTCCTCTGCTGACTGCAAGCAACAAGTTTGGGAGCTAATCTGGCTCATTCTGTCCTGAGTGCCACTCTGGACCTTGCACAGTGAGATGAGCCTAGAAACCAACCTGGGCTGTATGACAGAGCTTGGGCCATTGAGGGCTGTATCCATGCACATCCCTCACCATTTTGGGAGACCAAGGGCACACGAGAACCTATGCCTGCCAAACTCAGTGGTGGGTGTGAGATCCAAGTGCTCATCAAGGGTCACTAAATGTCCCTGGTTGTGGCAACAGAATCAAGGATAAATTGAGACCTGGGTCAGTCAATCAGAATCCTCTCCTGGGGTTTTTCTCCAGGCCGAGAGGGAACAGCTTCTCTCATCTGCAGGTGTAGCCACAGAGGGTATGTACCTGGACTTTCCCCTGGGCCTCTTAGTCATGTGCAGCAGGAGGTAATAAGCTGCCACTAGCAATACTGATGGGTGGGGGGAAGGAGAAGGAGAGGGATAGAGTACCCCAGAAGGCCAGGAATGGTGGTGCACGCCTGTAATTCCAGTAACTTGGGAGGCTGAGACAGGAGCATCGCAGGTTCAAGACCAGCCCAACAACCTAGCAAGGCCCTGTTTCAAAATTAAAAACAAAACAAAAAAACCCCACAACACCACAGAAGCTCCAAAGACCAGCATATCTCTGTTCACTTTAAATTGATTGGATTTCATAAGTCCTGTCTGAAAAGTTCCAAGTAGTGCCATCTATCCGCTGAAAAGCTGAAAGCTACCTGGTGAGGAAAGGGCAGGAGGGAACACTGGACAGGGCACTGATTAGGAGGTGGGCCTGGTAAAAAGTACTGAGACAGACACTGACTCTCCATCTTTTTTTTTTTTTTGGTACTGGGGTTTGAACCTAGGGGCATCTACCTCCAAGTTACATCCCCCAGCCCTTTAAGAAAAACCAAAAGCAAAAAACAACTTTAAGAAACAGGGTCTTGCTGGGTGTGGTGGCGCATGCTTGTAATCCCAGTACTTGAGAGGCTGAGACCAGAGGATCCGGGTTCGCAGCCAGCCTCAGCTACTTGGTGAGGCCCTCTGCAACTTAGTAGTGAGACCCTGTTTCAAAATAAAGAACAAAAAATAGGGCTGGCGGTGTAGCTTGGAGGTAGAATGCCCCTGGGTTCGGTCCCCGGTACCGCCAAAAAAAAAAAAAAAAAAAGAAACAGGGTCTTTTTAAGTTGCTGAAGCTGGTCTTGAATCTGAGACCCTCCTGTCTCAGTCTCCCAAGTACTGGGATTATTGGTATGCCAATGTGCCCAGCTCAGACACTGACTCTCAAGCACCCAGAGGCAGGATTCTTGTCCCCAAGTCAGAAGTGAGAAAATGGGCTCATGATTTACCCAGGATCACCAGCTAGCAAGTGGTAAACCAGGAGCTGAGCCCAGGCTGTGGGCTTGCTGGACTCACTGACTTCCCTGGCTGGATTCAGGAACCTCCTCGTCCAGCATGGAGAGAAGATGACAGGGCATCTCCCTATACCCAATTATAGGATCAGTTACATATGAAGTGCAAGGACAGACCATCTGTACTATGCCCGTTGATAAATATGCAAGTGTGGGAGATAAAAAAAAGACTGCAGCAGAAGGCAAACTTCTTACTGCAGTGTGATTTCAGCTGTGGCCAAACAGCACAACTCTTCAGAGTGAAAGCTGGGAAGAGCTGCACTGAGAGGTGACAAAGGCTCTCTCCCTTGTAATCCACAGCAGTTTCCAAACGTTCTATTGTGAAGAAACATAATAGGTCTTGGTTGTGTGTGTGTGGTACCAGGGATTGAATCAAGGGCCTCACACATGTAAGAGAAGCACTCTACCAATGAGCTACACCCTAGCCCTTTTTTTTTTTGTGGAACTGGGGATTGAACCCAGGTGCATTCTACCTCCAAGCTACACCCCCAGCCCTATTTTTAATTCTTTATTTTGAAACAGGGTCTCACTAAGTAGCGGAGGGCCTCACTAAGTAGCTGAGGTTGGCTGCAAACCTGCGATCCTGTCTGAGCCTCCCAAGTACTGGGATTACAAGCATGTGCCATCACGTCCGGCACCCCCCCAACCCTTTTTATTTTGAGTCAGGGTCTCACTAAATTGCCCAGGGTGGTTTCGAACTTGCTATCCTAAGTAGCTGGCTTACAGGTATACCACCATGCCTGGCAGGTCTGGATTGTGAATTAATACTGAGGAACTAGTGGACTCATGCAGCCAGTTTTTATAATTATAGCGTGAATGGGATACAGCACATGTGAACCATACCAGGCTTGGTCTGGGCCTGAAAACCTTAGCCTTTCTAGGTAGGTGGTAGAGAGCCCTAACTGGTTTCCAATAGTTGGTGTGGGAGGCAGTAATGGTCCCCCCAAAGATGTCTGTGGCCTAATCCCTGAAATATGTTTCCAATGTGGTAAAAAGGACTGTGAAGATGTGATTATATTACGGAGCTCAGCCGGGTGTGGTGGCATATGCCTGTAATCCCAGTACTGGGAGGCTGAGACAGGAGGATTGCAGGTTCAGGGACAGCCTCAACAACTTAGTAAGATCCTGTTTCAAAATAAAACAGGGCTGAGGTGTAGCTCAGAGGTAGAATGCCCCTGGGTTCAATCCCCAGTATCACAAACAAAAACAAAAACACCCCCAAACGAACAAAAAAAGAAAGAAAAATAAATATAACCATGTGTGACATTGTAAACGGTGTGGAGGGAGATCTGGCTGGGGAAGAGAAGACCAAGTGATGATGGAGGCAGCCTCTAGAAGCTGGAAAAGGCCTCCAGGAGACCCAGCCCTGCCCACACTCCGATTTAACCTTGTAAGACTCATTTGGACTTCTGACTGCTAGAACTCTAAGAGAATCACTGTTTTTTTTTTTTAATTTTTTGCCGTACTGGGGATTGAACCCAGGGACGTCTACCTCTGAGCTACACCCCCAGCCCTATTTTTTAATTCTTTATTTTGAAACAGGGTCTAAGTTGAGGAGGGCCTCACTAAGTAGCTGAGGCTGGCAGCGAACCCCGACTCTCTGGTCTCAGCCTCCCAAGTACTGGGATTACAAGCATGCGCCACCACGCCCGGCACTGTGTGTTGTTTTAAGCCACTAAGTTTTTGGTAATCTGTGAGAGCAGCCAGAGGAAAGAGATGTCACTATGAAGTGGAAAGTGCTGGCAGATTTGAGGTGTGACTTGGTCACTCCCTTGTACTTGAACCTCTAACAAGGTACAGCAAACCTCTGAACCCAGTTCCCTCCTCAGGAAAATGGGGGTGGCACTTAGGGTACTGATGCACAGCCAATGTAGGGAGGGCTCAGATCAGGGTGCTCATCATCACTGTGGCCACCTCGGGAAGCTGGCAAGGAAATAAAGGAGCCAGGGAGGTCCCGGAACACCCAACTGTGAAGCTCTTATGTTAAAGACCTTGGGGTATGGCTGACCTCAAGTTTTTTTTTTTTTTTTTGCGGTACCGGGGATTGAACCCAGGGGCAAACGTTTTACCCTGAGCTACACTCCCAGCCCTATTTTTTATCCTTTATTTTGAAACCGGGTCTCATGAAGTTGCGGAGGGCCTCAATAAGTAGCTGAGGCTGGCAGTGAACCCGGATCCTCCGGTCTCTGCCTCCCAAGTACTGGGATTACAAGCGTGCGCCACCACGCCTGGCCTGACCTCAAATTTAGTATGAATTTGTGGTCTGTTGTCACTTCTCAGTGAGTACTTAGCGTGAGTGATAAGAAATGTATATTCTAACGTAGAGATTTTTGGGCAGCTGACTTCAACCCTGACAATGTGGGGTGGCTAGCACCATGTTACTCACACTTTCCTTACCCAGGCCCTCAGCTAACTTTCTAACTGTCCTGGGAGGAAGGTCAGGATTATGGCTCCACTGCACAGATGGGGGAAGAGACTCAAGTGGAAATTTTTAATTCTTATCCCACAGTGGGCTATATACTGAAAACCCCTCTTTAGTTCTATTCCACCACATGGATCCATAGAGTATACACCCCAGCTTCCATCTAACACCCTCATATTCTATTTCCCTTAATTAAAAACAGCTAGCTGGGCATGGTGGCGCATGCGTTTAATCCCAGTACTTGGGAGGCTGAGACAGGAGGATTACAGGTTCAAAGCCAACCTCAGCTACTTAGCACGACCCTGTTTCAAAATAAAAAAATAAAATAGGGCTGGGGGTATAGTTCAGAGGTAGAATGCCCCTGGGTTCCATCTGTAGTACCACAAACAAAAACAAAAACCAAACAGCTGAGGTAGTGCAGCTGTATGACACCTCCTGCTTTCAGGCATGAAGCTGGTCTCCAGATGTAAGGAAAGTACCTGGGTTTGAATTCTGCCTCTGCCACTTACTAGCTCTCCTGAGGGGCTCTACGTCTCAGTTTCCCCATGTGAAACAAAGATGATCCCCACACTCTGAAGCATAAACAAGGTCACAACTGAGAAGCCAAGGGCCTGGCCAGGAGTAGCATCCACTGGGTCTGCTTCTTCCTTTTCCAAGCCAGTTCTTATTTCTGGATGGGTTCACAGGGAATCCCCTCCTAGCTTGAGTCAGAAGAAACTACTATAGCTGTGCTCATCCTTTCCACTGTACTGCTTTCCTCCCAGACCCCTATTTTTCTTTGCTCTCCTCCTCCTCTATACAGCCATGTGGGAGATGACCCAGGGCCACCATGCTGGATCGGCCTGGTCTAAGCCAGTGGATTTCAACTGGCTCACCTTAGGCACCACTGGGAGCACTCAACACAAGAGACACTAGAGGTTGATGAAGTCAGCTCTTTGGTGGTGGCAGCCTGTGAACGTCTCTTTACTCTCAAGAGGCCGTGGCAGGTGCCTGAGCTCCCAGGACCCCTGAGATCTGTGATCAGACAAACCTTTTGCGTGAGACTACACCTCCTCACTGCTGAGCCACCCTGAGTTGGGTTTGTTACCAGAAGCCAAAAGCATCTCAATGGCTACACCTACACGTCTCAGTTCTCAAGAACTCTGCTTGAGAGAGCTTTTGCTATTAATAAGTTGCAGCTAAAATTTCCCAAAAGAGTATTTTAAAAAACTCTTTGCAATTATTAAAAAAAAAACTACAGTCGGGTGTGGTGGCACATGCTTGTAATCCCAGTACTTGGGAGGCTGAGACAGGAAGATCCGGGTTTGTGGCCAGCCTCAGCTACTTAGTGAGGTCCTCTGCAACTTAGTGAGACCCAGTTTCAAAATAAAGACTAAAAAATAGGGCTGGGGTGTAGCCCAGAGGTAGAATGTCCCTGCGTTCAATCCCTGGTACCGCAAAAAAAAAAACAAACAAACAAACAAAAAAAAAAACAAAAAAAAAAACTAGCTGGGCATGGTGGGGCACTCCTCTAATCCCAATACTTGGGAGGCTGACACAGAAGGATCACAAGTTCAAGGCTAGTGCACAGTAACTTAGTGAGACCCTCAGCAACTTAGCAAGGCCCTATTAAAAAATAAAAAATGAGGGCTAGGTCGGGCGTGATGGTGCACACTTGTAATCCCAGTACTTGGGAGGCCGAGACAGGAGGATGCAGGTTCGCGGCCAGCCCCAGCTACTTAGTGAGGCCCTCCGCAACTTAGTGAGACCCTGTTTCAAAATAAAGAATAAAAAACAGGACTGGGTATAGCTTGGAGGTAGAAAGCCCTTGGGTTCAATCCCCAGTAAAACACACACACACGGGGGGGGGGGGGCACTGGGGGATAGTCCTTGGGTTCAATCCCCAGTACCACACACACACAGAAAACAAACAAACAAAAAAACCCACAAAAGAAACAGCCTTCTATGGGGGTTTGACTGGTTAATGGTTCCCAATTAAGTGCCCCATCGGTTTCTGACATGTCAGGTGCCAGGGATCTATCCCTAAGGTGCACATGTGTTGATCCAGCCCTGTTCTATGTGCTCTTGACATACTACTATTTACCGGTGAAAGCAAACTTTGGGGCAGGTCTATTTTACAAATGAGGGTTGTGAGGGCCAGAGTGGTAGTTTAAGCCACAGCCTTGCCCTCGAGAGTCAGAGACATGTCAAATGTGAACTTCAGAACCAGGCTCCAGGTGGGAACAGGGCTGGGGCACATGTCATGGGAGCAAGGAGGAGGCTCTTACCCTGGCCTGGGTTGCAGGGAGAAGCTGGGTGATGAAGGAATCGGATTGTCAGGGCCAGGCAGAGAGAAGCTGTTCAGGTGGAGGAGGGGCCTGGATAAAGGCAAACACGTAGAAACAGCAGGTGTCTGAGGTGTGAAGGGACCTGGAATGACAGGAGGGACAGTGGGTGTGCACTGAAGGGTTGACTTGGCAAGTCTGGGCTGTCCAGATTCTGCACATCTCTGAGCAGGACTGGCCTTTGCCCAGCTCCTGGGAGGGAACCTCTAAGACCTTAGAAGACAGAGTGTCTTGATCTACCTGCAGCCTCAGGTCATGCCAGAGAGTCTATATTAAGACCATGATTTATGGGGGTTTAGGGACTGAATATCTAAGTTTAGCTACCTTGGTATTCCATGCCCACAGGAATGATCCCAGTAGAAAACCTGGACAAGGCAGCTCAGGTGAGCTTCCCTGGCTGGTACTACAGATGGTCCCCAACTTAACAATGGTTCAACTCAAAATTTTTCAACTTTGCAATGGTGTGAAAGTGATATGCATTTGATAGAAAGTATTTTATGTGTGTGTGTGTGTGTGTGTGTGGTATTGGGGATTGAAACCAGGGGCATTCTACCTCTGAACTACATCCCTGGCCCTATTTTATTTTTATTTTGAAACAGGGTCTTGCTAGATTAATGAGAGTCTTACTACTTGCTGAGGCTGTCCTTGAACCTTGAATCTTCTTCTCTCAGCCTCCTAAGTACTGGGATTACAGGGATGTGCCACTACACCCAGCTTTATTTTTTAATTTTGAAACAGGGTCTAAGTTGCTGAGGCTGGTCGCAAACCTGCAATCCTCCTGTCTCAGCCTTCCAAATAGTGAGATTGCAAGCCCGTGTTACCATGCCCAGCTCTATCATGAGTTCTGATACAAGCACTTCCACTTTTACCAAATGGGAATTTTCCTAAGAAAGAAGCCGAGGGTGCTGGAGGAAGGAGGGAGGACACCAAACTGAGGAAGTGGTGCATTTCCTAGTAAAGGTGGAGGGTGTGTTACTGGCAGGTCCATGGGTCCTCTCCCACTCCCCATGCATTTCCCCTTGTGTTTCAGAACACTCCCATCACCTTCACTGCCCTGGGAGCTGGGGAGAGACCCACAAGACTGAGAACTCGACCCATCCCACCCCCAGCTTTGGGAACCATGGTTTTCTGCTGTCACTGTCAACTTTCACTCAGTTCCACTAACCTCACCTCCATCTTTAGTTCTTTCGCCACTCCAAGTCCTAACTCTACCGAAATTATTTACTCTAATATCCACTCAGCACTACCCCGGGTAAGTTGATGACAACAGAGGGGAATTAAAGGCTTATCCCCTGGGGGTGCAGCAGAGCATAAACAAATTCTTTCCATTACAACATTGGTTCATGCAGCAGATACTTGTGAGCACCTGCTGTACCAGGCCCTGTGCTCTGGTGGGGCTTACATTCTAACAGGGGAAAGAGGAAAGCAACAGAAATCACTGTGTGTTACAAGAGGTTCAGTGTTATAGAAAAAAGGGCAGAGGAAGGGGAGCTGGAGTCTGGCGCAGGGTAAAGGCTGAAGCAGTGGAGGTGGGCAGGGCAGGCATCTCAAGTCTGGGCAAAGACTAAAGGCAGCAAGAAGATCAACCTAAGCCTCTCAAAGGGAAGGGTGTTCCCAACAGGTGAGAAGCTGGAACAAAGTCCTGACTGAACAGAGAACAACAATGGGATAGTGTGGCCAACAAGGCAGCCCTGGGATGCTCCTGATTCCCTCTGACCCCAGCCCCAGCCTCTCTCCTTGGATGCCTGGAATGGGGTGCATGTGTTTGAGAATGAACATGGGGAAACCTTAGCCTTGGATCAAGAAGAAAGGATTAGGAAGAATATGGGGGAAGCGGTAGACAGAAAAATGACTCCCAAGAGCCCATGCCCTAACCCCAGAGCCTGTGAATATGCTTACATGGGCAAGGGGACTTGGTCGATGTGATGAAGTTCAGGGCCCTGAGATGGGAAGAAGATCCTGGATTATCCATGTGGGCCCAAGCAATCACGTGGGTCCTGCAGTGGAATGAGGAGGCAGAAGAGAGACTGCAGTGGAAGAATGTATGAGAGATGCCAAGCTGCTGGCTTTGGAAATGAAGAGCTCACAAGCCAGCTAGCTTGTCTCTAGAAGCTGGAAAAGGCAAAGAAATGAACTCACTCCTAGAGTCTCTGGAGACTGTAGCCCTGTGGATTCACTTTAGATTTTTGCCCGCCAGAACTATATGAGGATAAATTTGTTCTGCTTTAAGCCGTTGTTTGTGGTAACCTGTGAGAGCAGTAAGAGGAAATGGGGTGGGAGGGGGAAAACAGAAAGAACTGAATTTAGATAAATGGATGTGAAAACAGTCTAGAGTTGGGGTCAAGAAAGGGGATGGAGTCAGAAGCAATGGGGCCCCATATGGAAAGGAACACTGAGGTACGGGCAATACCCCCTTCCCAGATGACTGTGTTAGGGGTGGTGTGGAAGTGTGTGAGCAGTAACAGGCCATCTATGACAGAGAAGGGCCATCTGTTCCACCTGAGAACAGAGAAGCTAATGTTGGTGATGGTGTTCTGTTCCTTGCTGTATCCCTAGTATCTACAGCAGTGCCTGGCATGCAGTAGGCACTATAAAATGTTCAGAGTGAGCCGGGCGTAGTGGTTCATGCTTGTAATCCCAGTCCTTGGGAGACTGAGACAGGAAGATTGCAGGTTCGCGGCCAGCCTCAGCTACTTAGTGAGGCCCTCCACAAGTTAGTGAGACCCTGTTTCAAAATAAAGAATAAAAAATAGGGCTGGGGGTGTAGCTCAGAGGTAGAATGCCCCTGAGTTCAATCCCCAGTACCCCCCCAAAAGTTCATAACCAAGCATGGTGGCACACACCTGTAATCAGTACCGAGAAGGCTGAGACAGGAGAATTGGCACGTTCAAGGCCAGCCTCAGCAACCTAGCTAGACCCTGTTTCAAAGACAAAAAATAAAAAGGGGCTGGGGGTGTAGCTTGGAATGCTCCTGGGTTCAATCCCGAGAGAGAGAGAGAGAGAGAGAGAGAGACAGACAGACAGACAGACAGACACAGACACACACACAGACACAGACACACACACACACACTTCATGGTCAATCTGAATGAGAACTAGTAACAACTACCATTTACTGAGCACCAACCATGGAATTGATACCATGCCAGTAGCATACTGAACCCTTCCTAGATGGGAAACAAGTTCAGAGAGGGAACAGGACCTCCACAAGGTCACACAGTCAACAAACAGATGGGAATCCAGATCTCTCTGGGGTCAAGGTTGGAAGTTCTGTCTGGGGCAGAGGAGGTGCTTGCGAAGCAGATGTCAGAATCAAGTCTTCATGCCGGGCGTGGTGGCGCACGCTTGTAATCCCAGTACTTTGGGAGGCAGAGACCGGAGGAT
>PVJS01043310.1:0-17120 GCA_004027185.1 Glis glis | reverse complement strand
CACACACACACACACACACACACACACACACTCACACACACACACACACACACGGATTCTATCCGGTGGGTCAAAGGGAGCCATGGGAGGTGTCCGAGCAGGAAAAGGCAGCTTTGAGGCTCTGAGCACTATATTTCTGCCACCTGCCCTTTATTCTGATCTCCCAATAACCCGATCTTTCCATACCTCAGGATTCTTACTGTTTCTAGGGTTGCTAAATTAATATGTTTATTAAAGTTCACCAGGCTTTAAACAAAAATTGTGTCTGATCATTGTGCTATCTGTGTATCTATTACACTGCCTGTAGTTTTTGATGACTCTTCTCTCCTGGGGTCACTGTTTCTTGTATGCCTGGTTATCTTGGCTTGGGTGTTAGCTATCATATTGGAAAGGATATTTGTAGAATGTGAAGAGGGTAGTTTTCTGGAGTGAGAAGTCCTTTTCTCCTGCTGGAGGATTATGTGAAACAAAGTTGAAGGCTTTGGTGTCTGAAGTCGCTAAGGCAGTTTCCATGCAAGCTGATCTCACATGTGCAGGCTCGTTCATTTTACCCTGCCCTGTGGTTTGGAGCTCAGGAAGCTTCTTTCTTATGTGACGGGACACATCTTGCAAATACCCTTTCTTGGCGCGTATCTGTAATCACAGTACTCAGGAGGCTGCAACAGAAGGATCACAGGTTCAAAGCCAGCCTCAGCAACTTAGTGAGGCCCTCAGCAACTCAGCAAGACCCTGTTTCAAAATACAAAATAAAATAGTCCTGGCAGTGTAACTCAGAGGTAGAATGCCCCTGTGTTCAATCCCCAGCACCAAAAAAAATTAATAAATATATTAGGACATTCAGTAACTCCCAAACATTCAGTTACAACTGAGAAATTATAATCCAGGCTGACGCTGCCCATAAGCTTAAAAAAGAAAAAGGTTTCTTTTTCCCCCAGAGAGGCATGACAGGGACTTTATGCTCCCCTAAAAGTTCCCAGCGCTAAGGCAGGGCAGGGGATGGGGACGGGGCCGCCCTTCAGCACCACGGACAGCGGTCGCCGCAGGACCTGCCCCTCTGCTGCAGAGCTCTCCTGCAGGGCAGTGTCCAAAGACTGAGCTCCTTAGGGAAGCCACAGATTGGGGACCCGGGAAGATCGCTGGCTGTAAAATAACAAAGGAGTTCTTCACAAAGAGATAAAAGAGGTATATAATACAGGCGAAAAGTCACATTTGGTGTTCTGTGCCCTTAACATCATTACTTCAAATGGATTTCTTTTCCTTTTTTTTTTTTTTTTGGTACTGGAGACTGAACCCAGAATCCTACCTCCGAGCTACAACCCAGCCCTTTTTATTTTTTATTTTGAAACAGGGTCTCACTAGGTTGAAAGTCTCACTAACTTGCTGAGGCTGGCTGTGAACATGGGATCCTCCCGTCTCCACTTCCCAAGTACTGGGATTACAGGTGTGCACCACCACTCCCAGCTCTTCAAATGCATTTCTTATTCCAAAATGATGTATAACCATAAATGAAAATACAAGTAGGGAAATGTAAGATATAAAAATAATCTACAATATCAACATGCCTAATAATCACTGTTAATATTCTCTCATACATACTTCCTGTTTTTTATTTTTATTTTTGTGGTACTGGGGTTTGAACCCAAGGGCATTCTACCTCCGAACTACACCCTCAGCCCTATTTTATTTTTATTTGGAAATAGGGTCTCACTAGGTGATGAGAGTCTCACTACTTGCTGAGACTGTCCTTGAACCTGTAACCCTCCTGTCTGAGCCTCCCAAGTACTGGGATTACAAGCGTGCACTACTATGTCCAGTATACTTCCTGTTTTTAACTATATGCAATCTTAATGCTTATGTCTCAATGTATTATGTTGATGTAATTTTCTATTTAGAGATGCTATGCTACTGACAAAGAAGTCCATGAAAATATGCTTCATAATCATATTTGCATATATGAATATATCAGTATTAATCTCACTATCTTGTACAATTACAGCACTCCAATAAAAATTTGTATATAGAGCCGGTTGTGGTGGTACACACCTGTAATCCCAGTACTTGGGACGCTGAGACAGAAGGATCACAGGTTCAAGGAGAGCCTCAGCAAGTAGTGAAACTCTCATTAACCTAGCAAGACCCTGTTTCAAAATAAAAATTAAAAATAGGGCTAGGAGTGTAGCACAGAGGTAGAATGCTCCTGTGTTCAATCCCCAGTACCAAAAAAAAATTGTATATAAAAAAAGAACAGAAGCCAGGTGTGGTGATGTACAACTGTAATCCCAGTACTTGAGAGGCTGAAACAGGAGGTTCACAGGTTTGAGGCCAGCCTCAACAACTTAGCAAGACCCTGTTTCAAAATAAAAAATGAAATAGGGCTGTGCCTCAGAGGTGGAATGCCCCTGGGTTCAACCTCCAGTACAAAAAAAAAGATGCTGTATATGAAAGGATGTTCCACATCATTAGTTCCTAGGGAGACACAATCAAAACCCCACCCTGTGATGCCACTAAAAATTAAAAATTAAAAAAAAACAGGGAAAGTAGCTGGGCGTGGTGGCACACACTTGTAATCCCAGTACTTGGGAGGCCGAGACAGGAGAATTGCAGGTTCGCAGCCAGCCTCAGCGATTTGATGAGGCCCTCCACAATTTAGTGAGACCCTGTTTCAAAAATAAAGAATAAAAATAGGGCTGGGGGTGTAGCTCAGAGGTAGAATGCCCCTGGGTTCAATCCATAGTACCACAATAATTAACTAATTAATTAAACAGGGAAAGACACAAGTGCTGTTGGGGATATGAAGTTGCGGGAACCTCTTACATTTCTGGTGGGAATGCAGATTGGTGGAGAGGCTGTGGAAGACGGGATGGGGTTCAACGAAAAGTGAGCCAGAATTATCACACGATGCAACAATTCTGCCTCTAAGAATACACTCCACACAGCTCCAAACAGGTGTCCACAGGGTCCTGAGGCTCTTCCTCTCCTGAGTGTGGAGGAGGCTCCCTCTGCTGGACCTTTTGGGGATAATATTCTCCAAAGGAGTAAGGTTATTAGTTCAAAGTGTGCATATGTGAGTGTGGGTTTGTGACTCTCTCTCTCTTTTTTTAATTTGGTACTGAGTATTGAACTCAGGGGGTTCTACCTCTGAGCTACACCCCCAGCCTTATTTCATTTTTTATTTTGAAACAGGGCCTTGCAAAGTTCTATGACTGGCCATGAACCTGTGATCCTCCTGTCCCAGCCTCCCAAGTAGTGGGATTACAGGTGTGCACCACCACGCCCAGCCGGTTGGTGACTCTAAATGTGTAACTGTGTATTTGTGCAACTTCACAAATGCATGTGTCAGTGTGTGCATGTGTGTATGTGAGTCTGTATGTATTGTGTGCAAGTGTAGGGATATATGTGTGCCTGTTTGTGTGTGTGTTTATGATCTGTACTGGTGTGTGAGTCTGTGCACGTGTGTGTGTTGGCATCACTGAGCAACTGTAACTGCCTTCTCGGTGCTGTGCTCATGGCTGGAGTCACTGTCGGGCCCCTCGGGGGCAGGCAGGACATTCTGGAGACGCAGTGGCCTGGCCTACAGCCCTGAGCACAATGTCACCGAGCCCTTCTTTTCATTTCCTTTTTTCTTTACTTTTCCTCTCTTTATTTCTGCTGTTGCCACTTCTTGTTCCTGTTCTTGTTCTTGCTGTTGGGATTGATCCCCGGTCCTCCTCATCCAGAGAGACCAGGAGAAGGTCAGGAGAAACCTTGAGCATTGTAATGAAGTGAGCACCTGGCACACAGTAGGCATGCTTTATGTAGAGCCAATAGCACTTGGTAGGCAGTTTATATACAGCAGGTGGTATTCAGCAGGTATGTTTTATACAGAGCAGGTTGCATTCAGTAGGCACACTTTATGAGAGTTCCTTGCACACAGTAGACATGTTTTCTGTAGACTGCCCAGCACATAGTAGGACTTCACTGACAGTATTTGTGTGTGTGTGTGGTACTGGGGATTGAACCCAGGGGCATTCTACCTCTGAGCTGCACCCCGAGCCCTGTTTTATTTTTTTTATTTTGAAGTAGAGTCTCACTAAGTTGCTGAGGCTGGTCTCAACCTACAATTCTCCTGTCTCAGCCTCCCAAGTACTGAGATCACAGGCATGTGTCTCTGCACCTGGCTTCATTGACAGTCTTGTGCTCAGACTACAGTACTGGCTTAAAGCAGCTGCAGTAGTAATTGCCGGCCCCTTCATTCACTCCCTCATTCAGGGGCTCCCTTCCCTAGAGTCCTGTGTCCCCCTCCAAGGCCCTCATCTGACATCTCTTTTCCCAGATGGGAAAACTAAGCTGCCACAGTCAGCAAGCATGAGGCAGAACGAGGCCTCCCCAGGGTCCCCTGGCTCTGCCCTCCCCTTCCTGTACCCCATCCTCTCCGGACCCCACTCAGCACCCTCAGGCCTCCCCTTCTCCCTCCTCCAACTGAGCCCCACTTCCGGGAGTGCTCTTCCAGCTGGGCTCCTTATCCTGGAATCCGAGCCAGGTAATCCTCCAGTGGGCTGGACTGTTTGTTCCTGTTCCTAAAACTCAGATGTCAGCACAGGCCCTGGGCTGGTTGGAGCAGGGCTTGGACTCTCACCAGGCTGTGCAGCTGGTGGCCCACAGGCCCCGACCTCAGAGCCTCCTAATTCTGCAGCCAGGAATGGTTTCCAGCCTCCTCCCAGTCCATTGTGAGATAGGAGCTCAGGAGATGTTCTGAATGAGGCTGGGCCTGGGCTCCTGACACTCACAAGATCATCCTTTTGCCTCCTATACCCCAGACATGGAAGGGCAGGGGTGGCTGTGAACTTTGGGGCTGAGAGTCACCTTTGCCCAACCTGAAACTTGCCCCCCCCCCCGCCCCATAGGGAAGTGCAGAGTCCTAAGGATCTAGCGCCCCTGCCTGTGGCCTTGACCTGGTTCCCCTCTGCATACAGCTGGTCCCGCCCAGGCCTTGCAGGGAGGAGGCAGCCAGGCCCTCGGGGATTGGCTGCCCAGCCCAGCTCAGCCTCCTGCAGCTGTCTCCAACTCAGGAAACACTGACACAGAAGTCTCAGAGGAGGGGAGAGGAAGTTGTGGGCCACAAGCCGTCCCTGACAGAAGGTGCCAGGCTGGGGTGGTGGGGCTGGGGCTTCCTTCCTGGGATGGGGAGGGTGCTGACCGGGGCCAGGATGGTCACGGGAGCCAGTTGTCCAGGGAGACTGTGGTTTCTGGGTAACAGCAACTCATGAATGGTTCAGGAAGTTCTGGGCTCTGCTCAGTCTCTCTTCCTGTCTTCCTCCTCCTCCTCCTCCTCCTCCTCTCACTGTCTCTTCCTCTGGTTGCCCTGGGTCTTCCTCCTCTCCCTGAGCCCCTCCTGCCCTTCCCCACAACACTGCCCCTCCCCCATGTCCCTTCCCTGGGCCTCAGCTGCTCACCCTCTGTCTGCAGGATGCTGCAGCTGGGCCTCTCCTGGCTGGGCCTGGGGCCCCTGGCCACCTCTCCCTGGCTGCTCCTGCTGCTGCTTGGGGCCTCCTGGCTCCTGGCCCGTATCCTGACCTGGACCCGTGCTTTCTATGACTTATCTCGTCGCCTGCGGTGTTTCCCAGAGGCCCCCCAAAGGAAATGGTTCATGGGTCACCTGGGCCAGGTGAGTGCAGAGGCAGGGTGAGTGTGGAGTATCACGGTGGTATGGACTTCGCAGGGGTCGGGAATGGGCCCAGGGAGCTGAGATTCGGGGGTGGGCTGGGGTCCTGGACAGCAGAGCAGCGAGGGAGGGGCTCCCTCCTTCCTCTCTCAAGTGCTCATGGCAGACAGGCTCCAAGCCTTCCTCACCATCCATCCTCCTACCCCATCTGCTTCAGACTCAGCTCTGGCCTGTGTTCTCCACATTGGTGCACCTGTGAGGTCCCCAGGGCAGTCTACACAAAGTGGGGATCCCAGTGCTCCCATATTCTCTGCTGCTGGACTTGAGTCCTCCGGGGGTCACTGTCCAGCCTCTGCACCCTGCTCATCCCTTCCTCGTGTCAGCTCAGCTCTGGGCTTTGGGTGTTCATAGGCATGAGCTACAACTTCCCCCATGCACACCCAGGGGTGCAGCCAGGCCAGAGGAGAAGTGTGGGCTCCCCACCCCTCATCCTTCCTGAGGCACCTTCCTTTTTTTTTGTACTGGGAATTGAACCCAGGGGCATTCTGCCTCTGAGCTACACCTCCAGCCTTTTTATTTTTTATTCTGAAACAGGGTCTTGCTAAGTTGCTGAGGCTGGCCTGGAATCTGTGATCCTCCTGTCTCAGCCTCCCAAGTACAGAGATGATAGGCCTGCACCACCCTGCCTGGCTCACTTTCCTCTTATCTCGCTCTCTCCCCTAAGATGCACTAACTGAGCCCTGTTGCCCAACCCAGATAGAAGTCGTCCACTGGCTTCTGCTTTTGCAAGCTGTCCTTGACCTTCCTCTTTACTGCAGTCTTTGACCTTGACATGATCTGATTTCCCCCTCTGGGAACTGGGCCTCGGTTGCTTCACTGGTAAAGGGCGCAGTTAGTGGATTGGTGTGTGCACAGGTTTAGTGAGAGTGTGCACAGGATGATCTGCCTGGCGGGTGGTAGGCGCTTTCAGGTGGGAACTGTCACCCTGATGGAGAGGTGGAGGCCACCTCTGTTCCTCTGAGGTCTCTGAGGCTGAAAGGTCCTTGTAAGGACAGGAAAGGATGTAGGTCAAACCTTAAGGACATGTCCTGAGGCCACACTGCTGACCACAGATCCTTCCCCATGGAATCTCCTCCCGTACACACCCAGGAATCACCTTCACCAGCTCTCTGGGCATCCCACAGCCCAGGCAAGTGGGCACCTGACACGGACCATCTCAGGTGTGACCGCCCCTGCCTTGCTTGCAGATCCAACCCACAGAGGAGGGCATGAGGTCCTGTCATTCCCCTGGTCACTTTGTGCCACCCTGACACCGTCCGATCCGTCCTCAATGCCTCAGGTACCATGTGGACCTTGACTCCTCTGAGGGGGTCAATCCCTCACCCGCAAGCCTCTTTGTGGCCCTGCAGCACCCCGGGCCCCCCTCTTTCCTCTCCCAGCCTTCTTCCTCTTTCTTCCATGTCCTCACCAGCCCCCATTTCACTGTCTCCACCCCTCATCCTGGTGTTTTCTGCACACCTGGGGCCCCAAGAGGCCTCGATCCAGGGTCCTGTCCTGGAGGAAGCCTCTACCTCGAGGAGACGAATCTGGACAGAGACATCCCCAACCTCGTGGGGTCAGGAGGGGGAGGGAGGGAGACGGGCTGTGACCCCTGGTGCAGAAGCCAGCTCTGTGTGGGCAGCGGGAAGTGTCCTTTAGGAGGAGGCGCTGGAGCCTCCTCGCTTGAGAGCAGGAGCAGGTGATGTGGGGAATCAGCGCATCTGAGGTCCCTCCTGTGTCTGCTGCCAGGCCCAGAGCCATGAGGAGGGCTGGCGGCTGGTGGAGTCTGGGCTGCTGTTTGCAAGACACTCAGATCCACCCTGTGCCTTGTGCACTGTATTGTTTTTGTGCTCCTGCTCCAGGCCCTGGGAATCTCCCAGGAGACCCCACTCCAGTCTGGCTCCCTTCTCCTGACCCCTGCCCTTCCCATTCTTTGCAGACCAGGTTGAGCAGCAGAAGGGTAATACCTAACACAGACCATGGCTCTGATGCCACCATGCTGTTGATTCTGGGCAGGTTTCTGACCCTCTCTGACTGCTAAAGTCTCTTTCAGTTGTGAGCAGTGCAAATCACCACCTGTGATCTAAGCCAAGAGAGGGAATCTCTTGACTATGAAGTTCAGGGAATTGGTCTTCAGGCATGGCTGGATCCAGGTTTCAAACAGTGTCCTCGGGAATCTCTCTCCTTCTCTTGGCTTTTCCTTTCTCTACATCAGTGTTCTGTTCAAAGCAATCTTTCCTCTTGGTCTAAATGAGTCTGAGAAGTTCAGTTCTGCAGGAGAACTTGCCGTTCCTCTGGGCTCCTCTCAATGACCCATGGTTCACTTTAATTGCCCTGGCCTGAATCACAGGACAAATTCCTCATTTCATGGCCTCACTGTGATTGCCCGATTTTGACAGGCATGGGGATCCCAGTGCTATAGTTTTCCAAATGCAAAGCAGTTTCATGGTTAAGACTCAGGCCTTGGATTCAGACAGACCCGGCCTCAGGGCTCAGGCATGCCACTTCCTCTCTGGGAGGCCGTGTGCATGTACGACTCCATCGTTCAGAGCCTCAGTCTCTATCTGGAAAACTGGGTGGAAGAGAAGCCAGGTGAACACGGTGTTTGGCGTCCACATGGGGACCGAGTCTTTCTGTGCCTGTAACGGGGGACCTGGTTTGCCATGTGTGGAGGACAAGGGCACTGAGCCCTGATGGAGCCCAGCATGGAGGGGGATGAGCGGCTGGGTGGATTCCAGGGCTCTGCCGGGTCCCCATCCTGCAAGTCCTGCTCTGGCAGCCTGGACCGGGTGCATCAGATCCTCTCTGCTCTTCTGCAGATGCAGAGTTCAGAGGAAGGTCTCCTGTACACCCAGAATCTGGAGAGCACCTTTGGGGATGTGTGCTGCTGGTGGGTGGGGCCCTTCCACCCCGTGCTCCGCATCTTCCACCCCTCCTGCATCAAGCCCGTGCTCTCCGCTCCAGGTAGAAGCTGCTATGGCCTAGCGTGCTCACTGCCGAGGTCTCTGTGCTGCTCAGGCTGCTGGGGGATGCAAGAGAGGGCAGGAGGGGCTGCAGCAGTGAGGCCCGGCCTCCACATCTCCCCTGGACCCATCTGTGTGGCCTCTGTCCTGTCTGCTCCTGTTGGGAGCCTGTCTGTGTGATACTTGCCATGTGGCTACATCTTGACACATGTTCATTGACACCTGGATCCTGGTTCACCTGGAATATGTTGTACCTCGTTACACCTGGAGTCATATGGAGATGGTCATGTCTGGGGCTCAGCTGTGGCTAAGGCATTCTGGGCTTGTCAGGTCTGATTGATTCTTGTCTGAGCTGCTGTTTGAGATTGTCTTTCCTATGCTGGTCACATCTGAGCCATGTTCAGGCTTGTCTGAGGTCTGGGACCCTGCGTCCCTCTGAGAAGTGACTGAGACCTGTCTGAGGCCCAGCTAAATCACACCTGGGCCACATCTGGGATATCAGTGGGCTATTTCAGTCCTGTCTGGGGTCTGTGCGCACACTTAGGTCAGGCCCGGCACTCTCTGGTCCATGTCAGAAGATGTGTATCATGTCAGGGAAGTCATGTATGTTGAGGCCATGTTGGGGCATGTCTATACACATTATGTCTGTGTCACATGTCACAGAACCTAGGATGTTCTAGGTTCTGTAGAATGTTGTGTTGTGCTAGAATGTTCCAGAACATGTTGGACTGTGTCGGAGCCATGGCACACATGCTGTGCTGTGTCACCTGTGTCTTTGCTCTGCTGCAGCCTGGTCTGGTCCCCCTGCCCCCCCCCTCCTCTGTCCTCTGCCCTGGGCTCCCTTCCTGCTATGCTGGGCTTGGAGGGGGAGTGAGGCCCTGGCTGGGAGCCCCATCCCCTCCCCAAATCCCCATATTCCCCATGACCCCGGATGGTCTCCTTCATGCCAGCTGCCATTGCCCCAAAGGACAAGATCTTCTACAGCTTCCTGAGGCCCTGGCTGGGTGAGTAACTGCAGGCGAGGGGGCTGGGACAGCCTTGGGGGCCGGGGAAGCCGCTGCCCTTGCCCACTGCCCATGGCATCCTACCAGGGGATGGGCTCCTCATGAGCGCTGGAGACAAGTGGAGCCGCCACCGTCGCATGCTCACGCCCGCCTTCCATTTCAACATCCTGAAGCCCTACGTGAAGATTTTCAATGACAGCACGAATGTCATGCATGTGAGTCCCTTGAGCCCTGGGTCCCTGCAGGAGCCTGGGGTGACAAGGACACAGGTCTGGCTCTAAAGGATCACTCAGAGGACCTGGAGGCTGGTTTTGAGGAGTCTGTCCTGGAGGTAATGGATGGGGAGGGGATTGTGGGGGCCAAGGCCCAGCCCCAACTCTGCCCCCTTCCAGGCCAAGTGGCAGCGTCTGGTCTCGGAGGGCAGCGCCCGTCTGGACATGTTCGAGCACATCAGCCTCATGACCTTGGACAGTCTGCAGAAATGTGTCTTTGGCTTCGACAGCAACTGTCAGGAGTGAGTCTGGTCCAGGGACTGGGATCCAGGGCCACATGACCATGGAGTAGTGGGAGAGGGAGGGACCAGAGGAGGCTTCCTGGAGGAGGTGGGTGGGGACTGGCTTTGAGGGACAGGGAAGGGAGAGAGCGGGGCTGCTTCCACGGAGGATGAAGTGTTTAAGTAAAGACAAGAGGGTAAGATGAGCAGAGCATGTGCAAGATACAGTGAGGAGACCCCTTGGAGGTGAAGTTGGAGGGGAGATGTGGCTGGACCTTAAGGGCATTGGGAAGCCAGGAAGAGGGGTGTGAACTTTATCCTGAGGTTCCCACGGAGCCATGGAAGGTGTTTGAGCTGATAGGATCAGAGCTGAGCTCTGTGCAACACCAACTATCCTGTAGATCCTGGATGGAGTTGACACTGGATCAGGGAATCTAGGGAGAGAGGTGGCCAAGCATCACTTGGAGGAAAATGAGGCTTGAGCTGTGTGTTCAGGAAGGACAAGGATGGGACACTGGGTAGAGAGAATGGAGGCAGGTATGGTGTCCAAACTGGGCTCTGGAGAGATGTGATGGGGGAGAGAAGAGATTTAGCAGAGCCCAGCCTCATGGCTCCTCCCCACCATGGGTCTGCAGGGGCCATGTGTTTCTGGATACCCAGTTTTCTGCCAGGCAGCAGCTCCTAGATGCTGGTGAGAGGTGCTCTTGGGGCGTTGGGGATGTTACATCATCATCTACGGTTATTTCCTCATCCTGCAGGAAGCCCAGTGAATACATTGCCGCCATCCTGGAGCTCAGTGCTCTTGTGGTCAAAAGGCACCAGCAGCTCCTCCTGCACATGGACTTCCTATACAACCTAACACCGGATGGGAGGCGCTTCCAGGAGGCCTGCCGCCTGGTGCATGACTTCACAGATGCCGTCATCCAGGAGCGGCGCCACACCCTCCCCAGTCAGGGTATGGAGGACGTCCTGCAGGCCAAGGCCAAGTCCAAAACCTTGGACTTCATTGATGTGCTCCTGCTGACCAAGGTGGGCTCCTTGAGAAGCAAAGCAGATTTTTTTGTGGTGCTGGGCATCAAACCCAGGGCCTTGTACATATTAGGCAAGCCCTCTACCACTGATCTACATCCCCAGCCATGGGGAATGGATCTTTTTTTTATGTTACTGGGGATATTGAACCCAAGAGTATTTTGCCTCTGAGATGCACCTTCCAGCCCTATCTTATTTTTTTATTTTGAAACAGTCTCCTAAGTTGTGGTCCTTGCTGCATTGCTGAGGCTGGCCTTGAACCTGTGATCCTCCTGTCTCAGCCTCCCAATTTATTGGAATTACAGGTGTGCGCCACCACACCTGGCTTGGGGAATGGATATTGATGTCAAATGCCAAGTCAGATACCTTGAGCTTGATCTAGAGGGTACTGGGGAGCCGTGGAAGGTATCTGAGGAAGGGAGGGACAAATCGGAAATGAATAGATTTTAAGATATGGCTCTAGATTGCAGTCATCAGGGGAATGCTGGATCTGAAACTTTGAATGGCTAGAGGTTTATTGTGTTTACAAGTCAAGAAGTTAGCATGCAGCTCTTCTATCTGTATCTATATCTATGTTGTCAGATGCAGCAGACTCTGATGAGAGAAGCCCAGTGATTACTCAGGGCAGTAACAGCAGCCAGAGCAGGGTTGCAGCAATGATTCACCCTTCTCCAGCCCCTTCCCTGGATGATGTAATGTTTTTAACTGTCTGTGCAGCAGAGTTTACACTCAAGGAGATAAGCATGCACATTCTGAGTCTTTGAGCATAAATAGGACAGATGGCTTATTTGCCTCTTCTTACAGAGAGAGAGAGAGAGAGAGAGAGAGACAGAGACAGAGACAGAGAGAGAGAGAGAGAGAGAGAGAAACTTTGTCCTGGAGCATAAACAAATTATCTCTGGTGCAAAGGTTAAGTCTATAGGCCTTCAACACAAGCAACTTCCGGGGAGTTAGATAAGACGATCTGGATTTACATCCCCCCTTAAGAATATGAGCAAGTATCTGTGAGGTAATGCTTAAAACTTCCAAGATCAGTTGCCATTCGATCATCCTGTAATCCTGATTGCTGGTAACTTCCTCTCACAAATACAGAAACATGAACATATCCACGGATCATTGATTTCTGCAACCAGAGGCACAAGGAATCAGGAGGCCAGGAAGCCAGGGAGAGGGGGCTGTGGGGTGGGCATCTGGCCATGGGGGCCAAGAGAGGTGTGAGTGGGCCTGGGATTCTGGTTGGAAGACAGATCTTCAGAGACGGTGTGAGGTTAGACTCGGGGGCTCCTAGACCTGGTGTGACTCGAGGGTCTTGCCCTGTCTCCAGGATGAAAATGGCAAAGAGTTGTCTGATGAGGACATCCGAGCGGAGGCCGACACCTTCATGTTTGGAGGTGAGGGTCCCAGTGTGGGACACAGGGGTAGGACTCTCCATCCCAGGGATGTGGCCGGTGGCCCCTGGGTCCCTCCCCAGCCTCCCCTTCCCCATCCTTCCTGGATCCTCTCTATGCGGGCGCTGTCCACCCTCCGGTGCTGAAGCAGCCCAGAGACCCAAGGCTGCCCGGCTGCCCCTCAGGCCACGACACCACAGCCAGTGGCCTCTCCTGGGTCCTGTACAACCTGGCGAGGCACCCGGAACACCAGGAGCGCTGCCGGCAGGAGGTGCAGGAGCTGCTGAGGGACCGTGAGCCCCAGGAGATCGAGTGGTGAGTGTGGTCCCAGGGCTGATCCTGAGCTCTCGTGTTGCTCTGCTCCTGGATGGGCAAGGGGAGAGGTTTCTGCCGACTCCTCCATATTGCCTGGTGGGAATGGGGCCTTAGCCCAGAGGTGGGGCTGGCACCCAGCCTGGCCAGCGAGGGAAATGTTGTAGGCTTTAGGGACAGGAAGATCTGGACTGCCGGGAGAATTAGTGACAATGTGTGAGGACAGAGGGTGCCATTTAGTTTATGTCAGTCAGTGAACTTCTTCATTCCTTTCCTTTTATCTCTAAAAACATTTTTCACCTCCCTGAATGTTTGTTTTCTTGCACCCTAATTTCTACCCTACTGTCCCATCCAGAACCTGCATCCCTCATCCATGTATCCTATTCAATCCATTTCCCATTCTGCCTAACCATCCCCAGTTCTGTGCTCTAGAGACCTGGGAAGGACACCATCCAGGGATGTACCTTCCAGGACCTCCCAGCTCGGTACAGTCCCAGGTCAGGACACCCCAAGCCCACATGAGCAGGGATTGCACTGAGACTAAGCAAAACAAACCTAGAGGTAAAGAAAGTGTTTGTGCTGAGACACTGTGTGCTGATCAGGAGATATTTGTGTGCTCATGGGTAATGGCGCTGGAGAACAAGAAGACTGAGCCAAGGTGGGGGGCAGAGAGAAGGAGGAATAGGAGGAAGAGAAGGAGGACAGGAACAGGAGGAGGAGGAAAGAGAAGACAGGAGAGGGGTGAAGACTTGTGTGTGAAGGGGAGAGGCATAGAGATGGAGAAGGAAAAAGGAAGGAGGAAAGGAGAGAGAGAGAGACAGAGAGGGTGATAAGAGTTAAAATGAGTGGGGCATGGTGGAGCATACCTTTCATTCCGGCTACAGTGGAAGTAGAGACCAGAGGATTGAAAGCTCAAGTCCAGCCTGAGTAGCACAGTGTGACCCTGTCCCAAAATAAAATAGAAAGGGCTTCGGGTATCTCAGTTTAAGAGTACTTACCTAGCACGTTAAAAGGCTCTGATTTCAATCTCCAGTACTGAGGGGGGAAGCAAAAAAAAATTAGCCCCATTTAATTTGTTTTTCACTCATTTGTATTTTGATTTTGCTCTATGCCTTAAAAATATTTATTCTCATACAACTTTATTAACTTTTTATACTGGGTGTTTGGATGTTGTGTTTGCCTGAGAAAGAGCTTCTAAAGATATCTGGCTGCTAGCTGGGTGTGGTAGCACACGCCTGTAATCCCACTACTTGGGAGGCTGAGACAGGAGGAATGCAGGTTAGAGGTCAGCCTCAGAAGCTTACAAGACCCTCAACAACTCATAGAGACCATCACTCAAAATAAAAAATAAAAAGGACTGGGGGTGTAGCTCAGAGGTAGAATGCCCTTGGGTTCAATCCCCAGTACAAAAAAAAAAAAGTACCTGGCTGCATATTTTCCTATTATCTGCTTTCCTAATTCTCAAATATTTGATCCTTTTAGTGCTTTTGGGAGTGAGCAAAGGTTTCACTGGACAGCACAGGGGCTGGGGGGATGTCTGTTTTGCTCCCTGGATGATTGTTGGGGTTCCCTAGGGAGGACCTGGCCCAGTTGCCCTTCCTGACCATGTGCATTAAGGAGAGTCTGCGTCTGCACCCCCCAGTCATAGCTGTCTCCCGCTGCTGCACCCAGGACATTGTGCTCCCGGATGGCCGGGTCATCCCCAAAGGTGCCCACATGGCAGGGGGAGAAGGCAACTGGGCAGGAAGAGGGAGGGGTCCACCAGACAGGAGGTCCTTGCTCTGATGGCCCCCTCCTTTCTCCCACAGGTGTGATCTGCCGCATCAGTATTTTGGGAACCCATCACAACCCAGCGGTGTGGCCGGACCCTGAGGTGCTCAGAGCCCCTCTCCTCCCTCCCCCTCCACGTTCTTGTGCACTGCAGGGCTCCTAGATGAGGGGGTGGCATTTTGACCCCGGAAGTCAGACATCGCCTTCCCCCACCACATGCATCTGTGCCTCCTTGGCTGTGCTGGGAGACCCCCGCCCCGTGGCAACCTGGTCTCTGTCTCCTCCAGATCTATGATCCCTACCGCTTTGCCCCAGAAAACACCAAGGACAGATCGCCTCTGGCTTTCATTCCCTTTTCGGCAGGGCCCAGGTGAGGACGGCGGGCTGAGGGGGGATGGGGTTGGGGTCTGGGAGACACACTGGGAGGGGGGAGGTGGCAAATGGTGAGAGCTCCGGGTGTCCCTCCTTGCAGCTCATGTGCAAAGGTTTGAGAGTGGGTGTTGGGTAGGTCCAAGAGCAAACTGCGGTGTGCTCAGAGCCCCTCCCCAAAAGTCCAGGAAAAGGGGTGCATGTGCTCAGAGCCCCGCCCCAAGATTCCAGGTAAAGGGGTGCATGTGCTCAGAGCTCTACTTGCTGCTGGTCTGAGTTGGGTGGGGTCTGGGCCAGGTGCAGGGTATGGACGCCCACATGGGGTCCAGGACGTTAGTGCCCTCGCTGCTCTTCAGGCTGATCGGGGTGGGCTGGGGTCCTGGGCCAGGTGGCGGTAGGATGGGATCTGGATGGGGTCCTCGGCCCGCTCAGAGCCTCCACCCCGCCCGCAGGAACTGCATCGGGCAGACGTTCGCCATCAACGAGATCAAGGTGGTGCTGGCGCTGACTCTGCTGCGCTTCAGGGTCCTGCCGGACTCCAAATTGCCACGCAGGAAGCCAGAGCTGATCCTGCGCGCGGAGGGCGGGCTCTGGCTGCGGGTGGAGCCGCTGGACACCAGTGCCCAGTGACCCAGGCTGCAGGGCTTGGCCCCGCCGACCCGACCCCGCCCACCTACCCCTGCCCATTCCTAGGAATAAACAGTGCTCACCTGTATCTGGGCCTCAATGAGCGCCAGCTGGGGAAACTGGGCGACCGTGGGGGTCCAGAGCAGCACCTGGGTGGGAGAAGCGGGTCTGCTCTCTCTGGACACTCTCTGTAGTTGACTGGGAGACCCCCACACCGCGGGTTCTCCCACTTACTAAGTATGTGGGATAGAAGCCGCTAGGCGTTGGGCCTGGGCCAGGAGGTCTCGGCCCCTAACCTGTAGCTTACCTAGGTTCTTGTTTTCAAGAGGAAACGGATTCAGGTCAGGAGACCTGGAGATCGCAGCGTGCAGCTTTTAGTAGCAGGGGACAGGGAAAGGCAGCTAAGCTCCCATATAGGTGAGGGGTCCCGATAAGGGCCTGCGGTCTGCAGCAAGGAGCCACACTGCCCTCCAGGAGGCTAGCTTATATAGACTGACAACTCATCTGATTGGTTCATTTTGGGAACCCAGTTTGGGATCTGGGGCCTGATTGATCCTTTTTCAATATTTTTTTGGTACTATGGATTGCGGGGCGGGGCGGGGCGGGGCGGCAGGGCGGGGCCAAGCCCGGCAGCCTGGGTCACTGGGCACTGGTGTCCAGCGGGACCTGCCACTACCACCTCCAATTATTTAGACTGCCTGCCTGTCCCCTACCTATGGCCATTGACAGCGTCATGACTCACCCACCTACGACAGAGAGGTTTGATTGGGAAGCAAACCAAACACAACCAGAACAAGAAACACCACAGTCAACGTGGTCACTCACGGACAGGGCAACCCATATTCGCTGTGTTAATAGTGTTCTGTCACTGTAACAAAATATGCTAGATCATCAACTTAAAAAGAGGAAAGGTAGCCAGGCATGGTGGCGCATGCCTGTAACCCCAGTACTTTGGAGGCTGAGACAGGGGAATTGCAGGTTCGCAGCCAGCCTCAGCAAGTATTGAGACTCTCATTGGCCTGGTAGGACCCTGTTTCAAAATAGAAATAAAATAGGGCTGGGGATGTAGCTTGGAGGTAGAATGCCCCTGGGTTTAATCCCCAATACCACAAAGAGAGAGAGAGAGAGAGAGCGCGCACTGGTGTCACAGAGTAGCAGATTCAAAAGCATTTGGAGAACAAAGGCATGGTCTGTCCTTGAGAGACGGCCAAGCATGTGGCTCAGAGACTGAGGATGACCTGTAGGTGACCACACTGAGGGCCAAAAGCTGAGGTGCACAGGGGAAGGACTTCGCCACCATACCTGTCCACTTTGGATGCTGCAGACCGGAGATGGCACCTGAAAAACATGCAAGACTGGACACACAAGTTGACGCCCAACGCAGTCCCAACAGTTGACCTGCGTGCAGTCTAGAGCTTTAACTCCTCCTGGGTGTCCCCCAAATCAGCTCTTCAGCACCACTGGGCTGCCGAATCCCGTGTGAAC